>OX465108.1:3609050-3656800 GCA_949987565.1 Luidia sarsii | reverse complement strand
CTGGAAACAAAACATTGCCGATATTTATCACAGTGTTTGGCAATTTTTGTAATGGAGCCGGCCGTGACAGATACCCTGCTCGTGGCCAAGTCCCGGCCATTAGCGGCATGGGAGGGGAGATGGGGGGGGGGGGGGGGTTATAGAGAGAGAAATAGACGCCGGTTAATATTTGGCGAGGGAGGCCTGGCATTGGTGTCTGGAGGAAAGGGGGGGGGGTAGGTGCTCGGGTCCGGAATCTTTCTGAAGTGGAGGGGTCTTAAGCACCGCGGTGACAGCGAGTAAGAGAAAACTGGTGTGGAAAAACCACACCAGTGACACTTAGTTTATTTTGTGTGACAACGCGCCGGCTACCAGTTATTAATTCGCACCCACCCACCCACCCACCGACCCAAACAAGCCTATATTACACTTGCCTATTACTCGATTGGTTGCCTTGTCTATTGCTTGTTCGGTTTGGAGTGGTGGCTGGTGGGGTTTGGACATGGGAGGGAGAGGGAGGGAGGGGGGGGAGTTGGCAAACCAAAATAAACTTAGTTTGAGCATCGTCCATCGGGCATCGTCCTGAATTGGATGTAAAACATGATTAGGTCTGCGCCGGAGATCTGCTCATAAATCATAGCGCTGTGATGACGGGGTTCCTTCTAAATATTGTGACGCGGGCTCGTATTTCTGCGAGTTTATGGCTTCGACGGCGGGGGTATCCAGCTAATGCTGCGCCGTGAATGATTCAACAATGCCGCTGAATAAAGCATTCCTTTCCAAAATTGAGAAGGAGCTTTCTCAACGGCAGAACGCCAGGCCCTCCGAAATATGTGAGGTTTTGCCAGTGCATGCATGGTTTGGTCATTCTACAGTCAAAAGCGCACCTTTGTAACAACATTATTAGAATGTCGTTGTCGAAAACGCCAAGTGAGAAATTACAACGTTTCAGCATTGCGCAACTAAAGTGCAGTACATAAGTCAATATAGAAGGGTTTGCGGTTGCACTATGATGTATGAGCCTATGAGGTCTCTTAAAGAAGAGGTAGGCCTATATTGTTCTGAAAAGACCCTGAGTGCCCCCTGAAAAGACCCCGAGTGATAACTCCTGAAAAGAAACCGAGGGATAACTCCTGAAGAGAACCTGACTGGTAACTCTTCAGAACCAAACCTCTTCTTTAAGAGACCTTGTCGCAAGCCGGACCCTTGTGCCAGCTCACTCAGACCAATTATCAAGGAATACCCCCAACAAACAGGAATGAATACAAGAGGGCAGAGGGATTTACAAAATTCAAGAATGGATTATTTTATTAAAAGAAAAAAGAAGAAGTAATTATTTCCATTGAATTGGTTGCCACCACATAGCAGTGTGCCCAAATGTTCATCATCACAATGTCAATTATCTGATTGAATGCTATGCATTTTCCCACGGCTCTTTTAAATACGATATAGGTTATCCACAGCTCTGTTACGTACAATATAAGTTATCCACAGCTCTGTTACGTACAATATAAGTTATCCACAGCTCTGTTAGGTACAATATAAGTTATCCACAGCTCTGTTACGTACAATATAAGTTATCCACAGCTCTGTTAGGTACAATATAAGTTATCCACAGCTCTGTTAGGTACAATATAAGTTATCCACAGCTCTGTTACGTACAATATAAGTTATCCACAGCTCTGTTAGGTACAATATAAGTTTTCCACAGCTCTGTTAGGTACAATATAAGTTATCCACAGCTCTGTTAGGTACAATATAAGTTTTCCACAGCTCTGTTACGTACAATATATATATAGGTTATCCACAGCTCTGTTATAGGTACAATATACGTTTTCCACAGCTCTGTTAGGTACAATATAAGTTTTTCACAGCTCTGTTAGGTACAATTATAAGTTTTCCACAGCTCTGTTAGGTACTATATAAGTTTTCCACAGCTCTGTTAGGTACAATTATAAGTTTTCCACAGCTCTGTTAGGTACTATATAAGTTTTCCAAAGCTCTGTTAGGTACAATATAAGTTTTCCACAGCTCTGTTAGGTACAATATAAGTTTTCCCACAGCTCTGTTAGGTACAATATAAGTTTTCCACAGCTATGTTAGGTACAATATATAAGTTTCCCCACGAACGAAGCGACGACCCCGGCTGTACTAGAATTAGGCAGGAAAAACGCCTTGGCTTGGGTGGGTTAGTCCCTGGTCACGTGAGGGCGTGAGGAACTTGGAGTAAGTAGTGACTCCAGGAAGAGGATGGATACATATACATGGTGTCACCGCAAACCCTCCGATATTGTTTCACCCACCATACCATGCAAAGACTTATTTAAAACATAGGTCCATTTCTTTTAACGTGCACAGCTGGAAAGATATTTTCTGTATAATGAATACTGTTTTTTTTTCTTTTTTAGAGGGAGTGGGGTTGGCGTGTCATGGAACTGATGATGAATTGGACTTTTTAGGAGGGAAGATGTTGCATTAAATAATGGAAGCGTGTGCCTCGTTTATATATGGATGCGATCCGGGGGATGCTTCGTGAAGCATAATATGGGATTAGAGGGGACGACTAACCAAAAAAAAACTACCTGTGGAATGATCGAGGGATGATAGTACAGAGACCCCCTTCCTGCGCTCATCCATCATTTTCCTCCTCTCTGTCTCTGTCTTTATCTCTGCCTCTGCATCTGCATCTGCCTCTGCCTCTGCCTCTGCCTCTGCCTCTGCCTCTGCCTCTGCCTCTGCCCCTGCTCCTGCCTCTGCCTCTTTCTCTGTCTGTCTCTGTCTCTGCCTCTGCCCCTGCCTCTGCCCCTGCATCTGCCTCTGCCTCTTTCTGTCTGCCCCTGCCCCTGCCTCTGCCTCTGTCTCTGCCTCTGTCCCCGTCTCTGCTTTTTTTCTGTCTTTCTTTCTCTGTCCCTGTCTCTGTTTCTGTCTCCCTGTCTGTCTTTCTCCGCCTCTGTCTGTGCCTTTCCATCTCTATGTCTCTGTCTCTACTTTTGTCTCTGCCCCTGTCTATCTCTTTCTCCGTCTCTGTCTGACTCACTGCTGTCTATCTCTTTCCCTGTGCATGTCTGCGTCTGTGTCTGTCTTTGCGTATGTCCCTGTCTCTCTATCTTCATCTCTGTCTCCGTGTCTCTCCGACTATGTATGTTGCTATCAGTCTAGGCTATCTGTATTTGTCTCTGTGAGTCTCTCTCTGACTCCCTGTGTCTCTGTCTGTCTGTCTGTCCGTCCGTCTGTTCGTCCGTCTGTCCGTCTGTCCCAGCCACTCTCTGTATATTCGTATCTGTCTGCCTCTGTCTTCTCGCACACGCACGCTCTCTCGCACTCTCCCTCTCGCCCTCCTTTCTCGTTCACGCTCACTCTCACGCTCACTTTATTTCTGTCTCCCACTCTCTCTCCATCTCCCTGTCCACCTCTCTCTCTCCCTCTCTCTCATTCAACCTCTCTCATTCAACCTCTCCCTGTTCCTCCCGGTGCCTTTTGGTGCCCTCAAGGCCGGAAACATTTGCACTGCCGCCAAACCCGGCCGAGCGAGTAATGAGCTGTTTTTGCCAGTCAACGCCGAAGAAGATAACGCCAAGAATAAGAGGAAGGGGGAATAGAGAAAAAAAAATCCCCACCCCCCAAAAAAAAAGAGGAAAAAAAGAGAAGATGGTTTTGGGGAAATTGATGCGGTGTGGCGGCGGGAGGCAGACATCAGAAACCCGTTTGGGGCCATTCCTGATCCGAGAAAGGAGGAAGGAAGGAAGGAAGTGGACATGACGGATTGCATGTCAGAATCCCACTAAAGATCTATAAATTTACTCGGCTGGCTGTAATATTATTAATATTACCTTGTCTCTCTCGCTCTCTCTCACCCCGTGTCTCTCGTTTTCGTCCCTGCTACCAACCTTTGATTGTTTGTCTCTCCCTCTGCCCCCCCCCCCCACATAAATTAGATATCACCGAAGCGCACTTTTTTGTTGGGGTATGTCTTCTTCAGACTTAAGGGGAAGCCATTTCCCTGCAGGTTTAATTAGGTTATTGGTTGTATTGGGTGTTCGGGGAGGGGGTATTTAGATAGATTCGGATCGAGGAACTATTGTTCAGTGTCTAGGAAGTGCAGACTATACCGTATATAATAAGAAGCCGGCCCTTCGAGTTAAAAAAATAATTATCAATCCCCACCCAAAAAGCCCCAACAACCACCACTCCCCAACCCCCCCCCCCAACCCCCCCCCAAAAAAAAACCCCCAAAAACAACCCAACAACAACAACAAAAAACAAACCACACTTACTGTACTAATGGTTGAACACATAATAATAGTTTCTCATTTTTCACAAATACTGCGGATGTAACTGACCCAAAGAAAGAACATCATGTCCTCTTCAATACAAACCTCCTTCCAAGACTAGATTGCACGTTTGGAAGAACCCGATGGAATCACTCTCTCTCTCTCTCTCTCTGTCTGTCTGTCTGTCTCTCTTGCGGTTGGGAAGTATCTGGCCTGTTAATGGCTGGTCCTGCCTAGGGGTGTAGGAGAGAAGAAAGCGTTGGGGTATAGGGTAGAGGAAGGGAGAAAGAGGGAGGGATACAGGGAGAGGGAGAGTGTGATGGAGAGGTAGAGAGACAGAGAGAGAGAGAGGGAGAGAGTGAGCGAGAGAGGGAGGGAGAGGGAGAAAGCGAGAGAGTGGGGAGAAAAAAGAGAGGGCGAGAGAGAGAGGGGGAGGGAGGAGACAAGATCAAGGAAGAGGAGGAATGAGAGAGAGAGAAAGGAGAGAGACAGAGAGAGAGGAGAAGATTGAGGAAGAGGGGGAATGATAGGGAGGGAGAATGGGAACAGAGGGGGGAGAGGAAGGGGACAGAGAGAGATAGGGGAGAGACCGAGAGAGATGGGACGCCGTTGCTAGGGTTGGCTGGGGGCGAGAGATCCTTGATGCCTATGCATCTCTGTACCCATTAGCAACACGGCATCCAGTGTCAGCGAAGACGGGACAGATAGAAAAAAAAACCGGACATGGGACACCGACCCGGAGGGTGGAGGGGAAAACGATCCGGTGAAAAGAAGAACAAGTTAGTGTAAAACCAAATTGTTGCAAGATAAGATTGGAAGGTTTGCGTGGTGGTACCAAGTGGGATTTGTGCGGTTACACAGTGCAAGTTAGAAGGGACTTTCTTTGGGATCAGACTGTGAACTGTTGAAAGGAAACAATCTCGGGCTATAGGCTTCGGTCATATTTATCTTACTCGTTATGATATTACAGGCATCTCAAAACAAGGGTTTGGCCGCAGTGTCTTGGGGGAATACCCTGTTCTTATCAAGCCCACAAACCTTCAAATTCGGAAACAAACCACAACCTGGATTTTCAGGTTTTGTCAGACGGGGACGAAGCCTGAGCCCGAGCCTAAGCCTTCATTTTGTAAACGGCCATAGTGGGTGAACGCCTCTGATTGGCGCCCCCACGCCGGCAAAGATAAATGAACCATGACCGTTTTCGAAATGAAGGCTTTGGCTCGGGCTCAGGCTTTAGTCACCGTCTAACAAAACCTGAAAATCCAGGTTGTGGTTTGTTTCCAAACTTGATGGTTTGTTGGCATGGTATAGGTACAGGGTATAAGTTTAAGTTGACAGCACCCCCAGGAAACTGGGGCCAAACGCTTGTTTCTAGATGCCGGTGATATTGATAACGAGTCAGGTAAATATGACTGAAACCGAAGCCCGAGCCTAAGCCTTCATTCCGAAAACAGCCTGTGCCTAATTTTGGAATGCCGCCATTGAAGGAGCTGGATAGCTCTGGTGCTTATAGATCGCTGATAATGATTGTGAAGCCAGAGGTCCCGACCTCGAGTTTCGCGTTCTAGTTGAGCATTTCTTTTGTCCAAAATTCGGAGGGCCAGAGAGCTGACTCTGCCTTTGAGAAAGGTCCTGCTAGGATCGAAACGTCAGGTCCTCCTCACTATTTGATGTTTGTATTTCGTGGTCATTTTTGTCAGTAAGCAGTTTGCAACAGGTTTGTTTTGCATCATTAATCTAAAATCCAATCCTAGTCATTTTTTCGTTGCTTTTATGGATTGAATTCGACGGGTTATTTGCTTGCTTTTGTTTCCGCATCTCACCGAAACAAGAAAAAAAAATGTCCCCGTTTTCTCTGAACCCTCTTGCCCTCTCGCTGTCCTGTCCACCCTTCCCCTCACCCCTCGCCACCAGCTCCCCCCTTCTTAAATCAGTCTAACCCCTTCCTCCTTCGCCCGGAGTACCATTTCAAAGTGTCGGTTTGAACGGGAGGGGGATGGGGGGAAACAAAGTTATTCAGCCCTCGCTGGCATGGCCTACGGATTAACCGCCATGGTTAATGCATGGTTACACTATACACTGGTACAATGGCCGGGGCAACATCCATGTGCACGCGCATGGGCCCCGTGTGTACCGTGCATGTGCGCACATGTGGACTATGGTGCGAGCCGGCTGCTGAAGGCCTTCGTGCTGGGCGTGATCTCGCACCCAAAATGCCCTGCACACGGGCGCGTATGTACGTGCGTAAACTGCGTATGAAACTACAAGATTCTATCGAGTAAATGAACGCAAGTACCTCTGTAACCGATCTCTCTCTCTCCCTCCCTCCCACCTCGCTCTCTCTCTCCCTCCCTCCCTCCAACCTCGCTCTCTCTCTCTCCTTCTCGCTCCCCCTCTCTCTCTCTGACTCCCCGTCCCACTCTCTTTCTTCCACCTCACATCCTCTTGGTGGAGAGGGAAATCTGTCAGGTTTAACTTGAACGAACTGTTGGTATCCGAATTGTTGGCATCCGAATGAAATGAAAGTAGCGGGCGTGGTCCCTTGAGATCGCATACGGCAGTTAATGGTTAAATACTTCGAACTGGAGCCCCCTTTGGCAAGCCCACATTCCCACACACACCCACATATTTATTAGGGCTGGATATAGCTGAGATGCTAAGGGCGCTCATAATTATGTTCCACCATCAGCTGGTGTCCAAATCCCTGCCAAGTCCAATGCTCTGTATTCGGTTCAGAGCGTTGAAGGTTCGGGCAGGGTTAGGGTTAAGCTAGTGGTCTCGGTTCATGTCTGTTATTTTATTTTATTTTTTCCAGATTTCAGATTTTCAGATTCGAAGTAGTAATCATTATCATAGATGATGATTGCAATGCCGGGCAGTCATCTCTGGTTTTTTTTTCGGTTTTCAGAAAAGTTAAACAACAAAATGTTTGCCAGAATCTCCCTCTGTGGAATACGGACGATTCACAATAGTGCGCCCTCAAGAGTT
Source organism: Luidia sarsii (assembly GCA_949987565.1). Taxonomy (NCBI): domain Eukaryota; kingdom Metazoa; phylum Echinodermata; class Asteroidea; order Paxillosida; family Luidiidae; genus Luidia; species Luidia sarsii. The sequence goes on along the minus strand of OX465108.1, from coordinate 3,649,562 downwards.
TGCAACGGGTTGCCCAATCACAACGCGCGGAATCTGTCGGCCTAATGCACGGTCGACAGATTCCGCGCGCATTGCGATTGGCCAACGCCTTGCAAACTCTTGAGGGCGCACTATTGTGAACAGCACGCATCGTTCTAGAACGCCATTGTCTCTTCCGACTTCTTTGTCTGTAGATATGTTTTGGTTTTCCTCTATACAGCGGTTTAGATCTGTGTGCCCGGCAACTTAACGACCAACAAAGAGAGACGCGCGACCCGTCTCTTGAAAATTAATTAACCGACACCACTGCAAACACGTCTTCATTGGTAGATTTGTCTAGAATAGGTTAGGGCCGTCCCGTAAGGGCCCCCGAGGTGTAGTGTATTGTGTACACAACATTGTCTGGATTGAATGACGATAGCAGAGCCACGAGATCGCGCTTCTGGAGGGGAGGGGAGGGGACAGTACTGCGATGTTTGCGCTTTGTCTTACCGTCCTCTTCGGACAATCTTGGTGCTGGTTTGGGAATGGGGTGGGGGTCCGAGGGCCCTGGTCATGAATGATTAAGCCGCGGTGTTGCCGGATGTCCAGTCAATTAGCCGACCGGTCCGCGGCACGCCGGCCCTGGCGAGCGGCACGCGTCCCCTCGTCCACTCTCGGTCCGCCGCTGTCCGGCCTGCACGCGAACAAAAGCCAAACAAGAAACCCAAGAAATTCTTCAAGAGGAAGCCCGTTATTTGCTGTCAAACTTTCTTCTCATAAGTGTTCTCTTTTGTACCCCCCCCCCACACCCCTCTCCCTCTCTCTCTATGTAAGACAGGTCTTTTTTTGTAATCCCCTGAATTGAAAATCCGTTTTGTTAACACTCCGAGCGCTAAAAAACAGCTATGGACAAACAGTTTGGTTATAGTGAGCGAATGCAAAGTCTCAATGGACACTGAGTCCATGCGTCAACACTTTTGGACGCTTTTAACAAAAGAACAGAAGTAGAATGAAAAGGTAATAAAAAAATATCAGCTGTGAAATATCAGGAAGTTGGCATTCGGTCGATCGAGTGACGTGGCTGTCCGTCTTCCAGGTGCGGTCTCATGTCGGAAGGTGGCAGTATTGAAGGGGTTCTTTCTTTGGGGCTAAGTTTTATCCGCAGTATTTGTGAAACAAAGAGAGACTCTTAAAGTACATGTACATGTGCATATTAGTGTCAAGTGGTTTGTGTGTGTTCGCGGGGTGCTTTGCGAACTCTGTCGCATTCTTTACTAATATGTGGGTATATTTACTATACAAAGACGCTCAGATCCTCGTATAGGCCTAAACCCATTCCCGAACGGTAGACCAAGGTCCTGCCAGGATCGAAACGCCAGGTCCTCCACACTGATTGAGATTTTCTCTGGGGCCACGTGAACGTCACTGTAGTCCGTTTGTGGCATGCCTGTGTCACTTTACATCTCAAACACTGGAGGAGTGTCTGTCGTTTCAATCATACCAGGATCGTTCTCATTGGCACACTGCATTAGGCTGGCTATAATTTCGCGTTATAATTTGCACTTTTCCCTCTCAAAAAAAACCCCAAAACACCAATTAGGAAATCCCCCACACCCACCTGCGAACTAAGATGTAAGTAAAACCCCTGCAAAGTCACCTTCAGATGAGTAAAACGAGCCCCGATGTCCAATTACGGCTGATACAGTCTCTCCCATCACCCCAACCCCAACGAGTCCAATTAAGCGCTAACTCAATCGCGGCCGTCCGGCGTAACGAAGTAGCCGGGCGCGGGAGACCTACCCGCGACGTCCCTCAGCTACCCGACTAATCGCGTTTCGGATATCGTATTGCCTGTAAATTTTTGTGTTCGCTCCTTTGTTTAAAACAGAAGAAAAAAAAATGGCTACGGACGAGGTGGTGCGTTTCATCCGAATAATGGTACCCGTCATCGGTTGGTTATTACATTGGGAGTTTTGGTGTGGTTTTTCTCGGATTTCGTAATGATGATGAAGAATGGAATTCCCTTCAGCATTGGCGGGGTTTTTCTGTAATACTCAAATCATCGTTAATGGGATTTGGCCGTCTGGCTGTTGTTTTTTACTCATTCCCATCAGAATTTTCCCCCCAAAGAAATTCCTGTTCAATTTCCCTCTTCCTAATGATAAGAGACTGTGCGATGTATCGTTGGTATGCGTCGTAGTCGCTCAGGACCCCGTCGACGTGATCCCTTTTAAGGTGCCGGGCCGGGCCGGGCCTAGCGAGGTTGGACCCGCGCGTTTATACAAACCAGCAGCGGCGGGGTCGCGGTACTGCCGCGTCTAATCTCCGATTTTACGGGGACGCATGGCCGTGAGAGTCCGGCGTGTTGTCCAAACAGCACTTATAGACGGACTATTTATACCCGCAGAGAAACATAGAGAAAAGGTTTTTGCCCGTACACTCGTCTCTTACGCCAGTAAAGGTCTCGGCGCTCCAAGCGAGTATCTTATTCTATAAGTCCATCGTATATGGGTTTTTTTGAAGTGTCTACTTTCTAATTCACTGGGGGAAAATAAACCCATCATAAACCCATCTTATTTGTCCCCCTCTCCCTCCAAATCAGGGGGAAGTTTCAGAAATAACTTGTTGCTCAAGCTCAAAGCACCAAGGGATGACCACTCTCGCGTGATGGTTCTCTCTGTGTGTTATCTGATGTGCTCAGGCTATGAGTTTGGTCAACTGAAGACGTGCTATAGCTTGATGCATAGCCTATAGTACTATATGCTTGATGTTACCAGTGGGTATATACCAATTGGACGTGGAATGGGTCTGAACTCTCAAGTTTCAAGCAGCTGTTTAACTTGTTGCTCAAGCTCAAAGCACCAAGGGATGACCGCGTGATGCTTCTCCGAGCTCCATGTGTGGTAACTGATCAATGATGTGTGCAATAGGCTGTATGAGTTTGGTGAACTGAAGACGCGCTATAGCTTGATGCACACCGGTAGCCTACTATGCTTGATGTTACCAGTGGGTTACCAATGGGACGGGGAATGAGTCTAAACTCTGAAGCACTGCAGTGTGTTCAGGTGGAATCATTGGGGCACTGATCAGCGTAGCACTTGACACCTGCCAAACTGCCATTGGTATTAATGTTATGCTTTCCGAGGTGCTTTTTGATCGTTGACCGCCTCAGGTGGTAAGCATGTATTTTGGGGACAAATACCCGAGACGATCCATCAAAGTTGTGAGGTGACCGATCTACTCTGAAGGGGGAAAATCCGGGTTTTCTTTCTGAAAACTGGGTCAAAATATGCAAGTAGACCACTTCGCAGTTTAGGGGGAAACCCTGTTTCTTTATGTGTGTGTGTGTGTGTGTGTGTGTTTTAGCAAACATAGTCATATATTCATGTACTAGTGACAGCTGACAGCACCTACTTTCATCCAATGTCATTTGCAACATCTGTGTGGCATGACCACTCGTCCTCGGTTAAGTAGACCTATATATATGTGTGTAGTACTTGTGCCCAACTGTTTTGTGTCATGTTTACTGCTTGTGTCTCGCATTTGACCTGCGCATAGGCCCTACTTGGCATCAAGTATACGTATGCAGGCTTTACAGGGCGTTGGGATGGGAGCCTAAGATTTGAACGAGCAAAGTTTTCATGCTTTGCTCTTTTGAAATTAGATAGTTACATTGAGTCCATCTCAGCTAGGGAGGGCCCTCATCCCACAAACAAGAAAAACCACCCTGCTGCTTAATAGAGCTGGAAATTATTCGTTTTAAAGCCCCTACACAACATTGGTCGAGGTTAAAGAATAGCAATCATACGTTATCTGATTCAACATATTCATGAAATAGCACACCTGTGAACATTTCAGCCCAATACGCCAACCGAGTCTCGAGAAATTCGTGAAAACAGCTTCATTTGTTTCACGAAAATGCGGCATTCAACGCCGTACTGTTCCGAAAAATAGTATAGATCTCGGTGAGACGTAAACTATTTCTTTTACTGTTTTCTCCCAAAATACAACATTTTAGGCAGAAATATTTCAGTGAGAGGTTTCTACTATAACCATCTTCAAACTGTATAAGTTTCATGTAAATCTGTGAACATTTCTGTTTTTCGATCTTACCAATGTTGTGTAGGGGCTTTAAAGCCTGTTTCAAGGGTGAACTATAAGGCCTTTTAGACCTCTGTGCTGTGTTGTTCCATGCCCAACTTTTTGGGGGGTCCTCTGATAAAGGATAAGAACGGATCAGAACGTCGGCGGTCGGGCAGTCCCAAGTTTTTGAGATTTGCATTGTATACACTCATGCGTCATCTTCAGTAAGTCGTGTATAAACAGCTCGTAACATTTATGAATTGCTGCGCTGTTTTATTCGCCTACTGGGTCATCGCATAATTCCCATGGCTTGTGAGTGAGTGTTCAAGTGGGAAATCGGTGCCGTGAAGGATTACATGCAACTTTGTCCCCGGTGTGTAGGGACGCGGGAGAGAGTGAAGACTATAGCAGTGTTTACGACAGAAATTAGCAAGACAAATATGACTCGGCCTTCAAAATAATGGTGCCGAGGTCGGAAGAAAGGGCGGCCGCGTGCAACTCATCCCAACCCATAATTAGCTGTGTACCATTAACAGGGCAAACTTTCATTATCCACAAATTTAAAAATATTCTAATGTATATATATTTATATAAAAGCGGCAAACCTTTCAGAATGAATCAATACGGTGCTAAGTTGGCGGCGTGTAATCCCATTGATATTAGCCACCCATTAGTGGCAAATGAAAATTGGTTTTTAGGCCCGGGAAAATTTCACCCGCGCATGCCTGATCGCCGCTCTCGCTCATCCCCATCCCCGACCTTATTCTCCCATCCCTACCACCCAACCCCTCCCTCCCTCCCTCCCTCCCCCTCCCTCCCTCCCCTCCCTCCCTCCCTCCCTCCCTCCCTCCCTCCCTCCCTCCCTCCCTCCCTCCCTCCCTCCCTCCCTCCCTCCCTCCCTCCCTCCCTCCCTCCCTCCCTCCCTCCCTCCCTCCCTCCCTCCCTCCCTCCCTCCCTCCCTCCCTCCCTCCCTCCCTCCCTCCCTCCCTCCCTCCCTCCCTCCCTCCCTCCCTCCCTCCCTCCCTCCCTCCCTCCCTCCCTCCCTCCCTCCCTCCCTCCCTCCCTCCCTCCCTCCCTCCCTCCCTCCCTCCCTCCCTCCCTCCCTCCCTCCCTCCCTCCCTCCCTCCCTCCCTCCCTCCCTCCCTCCCTCCCTCCCTCCCTCCCTCCCTCCCTCCCTCCCTCCCTCCCTCCCTCCCTCCCTCCCTCCCTCCCTCCCTCCCTCCCTCCCTCCCTCCCTCCCTCCCTCCCTCCCTCCCTCCCTCTCTCCCTCCCTCCCTCCCTCCCTCCCTCTCTCCCTTCCTTCCTCCCTCCCTCCTTCCCTCTCTCCCTCCCTCCCTCCCTCCCTCCCTCCCTCCCTCCCTCCCTCCCTCCCTCCCTCCCTCCCTCCCTCCCTCCCTCCCTCCCTCCCTCCCTCCCTCCCTCCCTTCCTCCCTTCCTCCCTCCCTCCCTCCCTCCCTCCCTCCTTGCGGTGCCCGCCGACGAAGCGCCTAGCCAACCATGCGTTCACTTAGAGCGCTCGCCCCCTTAATTAAGACACGCGATGTAATGACTTAATCCAAACTAAAATGATTATGCTCCCCCGTCTCCCCCACTCCCGTCATCACCGGCTCACAAGTCCATTAGGGACAGTTCCTGCTTGACTAATGATAGCTTGAAAATTAGAAAGGAATGTCTGTTGTGAGACGCAACCGTTGTTAGCTTTCAGTTTGCGGAGCACAAAAGAACTAACAAATCTAAATGCGTCCTCACTACACAAAATAGAAAGTAATGAGTCTTTGTCTATGTGAGATGCAACAGGTAGCCTTGGGTTTGGGGTGTGAAAAACACACATCTAAATGCCTCCCTATATGATAAAAGATGAAACGAAATGAGTAGTGTGTAGGTCTCTTTTTTTTTTCAAAAGAAAGATGGTTGGAAGGTTTGCGGTAACACCATGTAATGTTGGTATCTCTTTTGATTCAAGAGCCGGTATACCTCAACGTTTCAGGTAGCGTGTACGCTGCCCGTCGTCAGGAGACTGCTGGATTCCAACTATATAATCCGTGCCCAAATGTGCTGTGCAGAGTCTGAGGTGGACACTGATTATTTCCATATGAATGGGGGAGGGAGTTCGCTGTGATATGGGCGTGCTAGCTCAATGCTCCTTGGGTCTCAGATCGGAGAGGGAATGAGTTCTAAGATGTAAGAGCTGCTGTAGCCCGGTTTGCAACAATTGGTTGTTTGCATCGGAATGAAAGCGAAGGTTAGATACCTGGAGATATACGGCAGTTATTGGTTGAATTGCTTCTGACTGGTGCCCCCACCCCGGCAAAGACTAGTTGACTATTTGGGAAGGCCACCATCTAAGGGCAGATAAGTCTTCTTCTTCTTTTTTTCAATTTGTTCAGAAGTTCTCTGTCCGTTTTTTTTTCTCCAAAAGGGGAATCATGTAATTGTTACGTCTGTGAATTCACACACTGCCCATATATTAGTTTCGTCTCTGATTGTCTGAAAGTAAACCGCAGTCTCCTGGTTTTCTGTTAATTGTACATAGCGCCCTCTCGTGGTGCATATTTACCATCAAACATTGTGGCCTTTTGGGCACAGCATCGTGTTGTTTTTACCTTGGGCTGGCAAGTCAGTAGCTACTTGGCCTCCCAGCTTCATGTGTCATGGATGGGTTGGATCATGCACAGGATCGGAATGGAAATCGCCACGTTCATCTCAGACGAAGGGCTGTTTACCAAACTTTACCACCGGTTATCATCACAGAGTCCAAAGGCCGTGCACATCGTATACGGGAGATGTGTAAGCATGTATTGCCACTTCAAAGATAACCCGTTGGAAAGCGCACACAAGCTTTCGTAGTCGACAACCACTTCATCAAAATGCGATGAACCTCATCTCACGGGGCATATTTCCAACTGGCAACTCAGTGGCCAGCAATTGCACTTAATGGCAGCCCTTTGGTACCCCCCCGGAAAGACGACTCGTTTTGTCCCGACTCAGTTGTGCTCATAAAGACATGCATCCGTATATCCCAAGATGAATTCCTTGTTTTTTTCCGCACAGAAATACCCGTGACGAATTGCCTGTACAAGTTGTGTCTGTCTGTCTGTCTGCCTTTCTGTTTGTTTGGGGGGCTTTACCTGGTCAAGCTTTTCCATTTGTTCTTCCGTTTTTATTCTAGAATACAATTTGAATACACTAAATATATATAGCGTATTACAGAGAGCGGAATTAAACTCCCCCAAATAAGATATGATGGTTAGCATGGCGTAAGCACAATGTAGAATGTTTGCGCTGTGACACCATGTAAGTCATCTATTTCGAGGAGGAGTATGGCTCGGGAAAGAGGCGGTAACTCAACGTATCGGACAGTGTGTATTATAGTGTGTACTCTGCCATGAATTGGAAAAAATATATACTGTATTTGACACAAAAGTTGTATGTAGGCTATACAGTATATTTTTTATATCATGGATATCTTTGGATTTGGTTGTTTCGTTATTTCTATGTTGAGGTTATATAGGGCGTAATAAGACTTAGGCCTAGGCCTATACGGCTATTTTTTTATTTTTTTATTTATTTATTTTTTTTTTTTTTTTTGGGGGGCGTCGTTAAAGCCCATACATAACATTGGTAAGATCGAAAAACAGAAATGTTCACAGATTTACATAAATCTTATACAGTTTGAAGATGGTTATAGTAGAAACCTCGCACTGAAATATTTCTGCCTAAAATGTTGTGCTTTGGGAGAAAAGAGTAAAAGGAATAGTTTACGTCTCACCGAGATCTAAACCTTTTTTCGGAACAGTACGGCGTTGAATGCTGCATTTTCGCGAAACAAATGAAGCGGTTTTCCAGATTTTCTCGAGACTCGGTTGGCGGATTGAGCTGAAATGTTCACAGATATGCTATTTCATGCATATGTTGGATCAGACAACGTATGGATGCTATTCTTTGACCTCGACCAATGTTGTGTAGGGGCTTTAACGTGAATGTGAGTCGTTTCGGTAGGACCTACGGAACGGAGACGTCAGGGCGTTTTGGGCGCTTTGGGCGCTTTGGACGCTTTGGGTGCTCTGGGCGCTTTGGGCGCTGTTGCGTCGGCAACAGTCCTGAGTCCTCCCAAGGTTCACCCCTTGAGCTATTAACCAGCTCACCGGAGCAACGGCGTTGCCTAGCGACCGTCCAAAGCCATCTCTCTGTGAAAAAAAATAAGCACTGATCAAGTCATCATGTGCAACTCGTAGGAAGCGCGCATGAACCGCTGCAATACGAGTTTTCTTTTCGATAAACTGTAGAGACTTTGCGTTCATTGGCAGGGGTGACTCAGACAAGTAATTGTTGAATAGTGTGCTGTCCTTTTCAGTGCGATCTCTTAACGCAATGAAGCTTTGATATGTGTGTAAGTAAGCAAATAATTACCGGTTCCTTGCATTTAAATCCCTTTTTTTATTCCTAATTAATGTTTTTATTCAACCTGGTTTTTTTTAATGAAACGATCCAGTTTTCCCACCTGTCTGGCTGCCCCTCCTATACCAACACAAATAAAACGCCCTAAACCAGTGGTCTGGGCTCGAATCCCGGTCTAGACAAGCTTTTTCTTAATCTTCTTCATCTTCATCCTCCTCCTCTCTTAATATTCCCGGGGCAAGCTGCCCGACCGCACCAAAGATCCCCTTGTCAGCTGCCAATTGACAAAAATATGGGGGGAAAAAGAGAACATATGAATAAAACGGAATGACACTTGTCTACATCTGCCCCCTTTCCCCAACATCACATCTTACATATCCTCCCAATAAAACACCCGCGGTCGCTTCTTAGCCAGCTTGTTTGCCCTCCAAATTACTTGCCTTTCATTATTCCTGTCTCTGTCTTTCCTCCCCCCCCATGCTCAACCCCGCCACCACCAGCACCGCCACCGTGTTTAATTCCATCACGAAACCAATTACTTTTCTCAAGGAAAAAATAACAGACAAAACGGTCACCAAAATAAACGCAGCAATGTGAGCGGCTAGTAGCGAGATTTAACCACTTTGCAACCCCTGCGGCCACCGAAAACCACCTTCAGATACACCAATGTCGTGTGTGTGTTGTAATAATAAAGAAAAGAAAGACTTAGAAGAAAAAAAATAATGACTTAGACTGCGGAGAAATTTCGGCCGGATCCGTTCCCTTTTCACCCGTGTTTTTTTTCCTTTTTTTTGAGGGGGGGAGGTCATTTTTTGTTGTTGTATTTTTTGATTAACCAACCAGCCAGTGCCAGTCAAACATCTCATTATCTGCCTACTCCATACCGAAGGCAAAAGTCTAAGCTTAGAAGAAAAAAAAACCAATCCACTCAAAACAATTTTGGTCTCCCCGAACCCCAACCCCCCCATCCCCTCTCCTGCTCTTTTTTATATCCCTGGAGTGCATTTCCAAATTAAAACCAATCGGTGGGATAGGAGGGTGGGGAGATACAACGGTTGGGTGTGTGATGGAGGAAAGGAGAGGGAGAGGGAGAGAGAGAGAGGGGGGGATGGAGAGAGGGAGAGAGAGAGAGAGGGTGAGAGAGAGAGGGGGTGAGAGAGAGGGGGTGAGAGAGAGAGAGAGGTAGACAGAGAAAGAGGGGGAGAGAGGTGAGATGGAGGGAGAGGGGTGAGAGTGAGAGAGGGAGAGGGGGAGGAGAGAGAGAGAGACAGAGAGAGAGGTGGGAGGGAGTGAGAGAGAGGTGGAGAGAAACAAGGAGAGAGAACGGAGGCAGAGGAAGGGGGAAAGAGATAGTGAAAGAGACAGGGAGAGATAGAGAGAGAGGTGGAGAGAGAGATAGAGATAGGGATAGAGAGAGGGGAATTGAGAGAGAGAGAGAGAGGAGGTATAGAGATTCCGAAGGCATTGTGATCCCACCCCGGCGGACGACCCGTGGCGCACAAAATGAAAATAAATGATAATTTTACAAATGAAAGAATTAAGGGAAGGGCTTTTGACGACGTGAGGAACAAGCAATCCAATTTGTGCTGAGTTTTCTTTTTTTGGCGGCGGATTGGAAGGGGGGGGGTCGGCGGTTGAGTTAAAGACAGGGAGTGATCCGTAATTTGAGTTTTCAGACGCTGCTTCTTCCGGCGGTGTTTGGCAAGTCTGAGTTGCTCTTTGTTGTTGATGTTCAGTCTTGTGGGTTCGTATGGGATGAGGTTCCTTTTTCCCTTTTCTTGGAGAGGGGAAGGGGGGGGGCCGATAAACGTCGGGGTTGGGTCATGGGAGACAGTGCTGTTTGGTAATGGATGATGTAAGGAATTGTCTGTTTGATTTCCTCACTCCGTCTCTGTGCTTCTCTGCTTTTCTGTAGCTCTGTCTCGCTGAATCTGTCCCTTTCCCCATCTATCTGTTTTCCTGCACCTCGGATTTTCTGTTTCTTGTCTCCCTCTGTCTCTATGTCTCCCTCTGTCTCTCTGCATATGTCTTTATCTAACTCTCTATCTCTTGTCTCCCTCTGCCTATCTGTATCTGTCTTTGTCTAACCCTATCACTTGTCTCGCTGTGTCTGTGTTTCTCTCTGTCTCTTTCCCGGCTGTCCCTATCTCTCTGACCTTCTGTCTCGCTATTTTTGTCTGTTTCTATCTTTCGGTCTCTCTGTATCTCTGTCTCTCTGTCTCTTTCTCTCTCAATCTCCCTGTCTGTTTGCCCATCTCTCTATGTTTCTCTTTGTCTCTCTGTCTCTTTCAGACACTCTATCTGACTCTCTCTCTCTCTGTCTATCCCTGACTCTTTCAGTCTCTCTGGTATATTTATGTCTCTGCGTGTGTCTTTGTTTCTCTGCATCTCTGTCTCCGTCTTTCCTATCTCTCCCCCATCACTCGTTCTTCCCGGCACTTTCACCCTGTCCAACTGCCCGACCAATCAGCCCTCCTTCGCCCTTTCCCTCACTTTCCATCCTCGACACTGCGTGATACCGAGTGCTTACAAAACAAAGCAGCCGCTCGTATTAACACGGCCGTATCGCTCAAAATCTCCCAAAATCCTCCCTCCTCCTCCCTCCTCCTCCTCCTCCTCCTCCTCCTCCTCCACTCCCCTCCTCCCCCCTTCGCCGGGGACGACGATCTCCTCTGTCTCTTTCTTCCTCCTTCTCCCACTCCTCTCTCTCTCTCTCTCCCTCCCTCTCCTTAATAAGATCACACGGGTTACATGGCTTTAACGTGTAATTTACCCTACAATCTGATAGGGAGAGATGTTCCTAGTTTTTACGAGATTACCCGCCTGCTAAATGGCCGACGGTATACGCAGGAGTAATCCTTTTACATCCACCCCTCCCTCCCCCCCCCCGCTTCTCTCGCTCAAATCTACCCCTGCTATACCCCCTCCCTCCCTTCCCTCCTATACTCTTGTCCCTCCCCCTTCCTTCCCTCCCTCCTTCCCTCCCTCCTTCCCTCCCTCCTTCCCTCCCTTCTTCCCTCCCTCCTTCCCTCCCTCCTTCCCTCCCTCCTTCCCTCCCTCCTCCCCTCCCTCCCTCCGAACTCGGCTCATCTTCGCCTCGTAGTCAGTTCGCAGACGGGAGGGAGAAAGCAAACCGACAACAGCCATCAATTCCTAGGCGATGACGCTCACCTCGTCTCTCTCTCTCTGCCCCCCCCCCTCCTTCTCCTCCTCCTCCTCTCCCTTCTTCTTCGCTTCTTCTTCGCGTCTTCCGTCCTCAGACGAGATTCGTCCGTGATCTAACAGGATTAGGGACGCTACAGCGCGGTGATGCTCGGAGCGTTTTTCTTGCCTCCTCTTTTTTTTCTCTTTTTCTCTCTCAGTCTCAGTCTAAGCGTGGGCCCGCGTCTCTTTGCGCTCTAACCTCCTTTCCCTATCCTCTTCTCTCTAACACCCACCTTAGCCATCTATCCGTCCGTCGCCCTCCCGTACCCCCTCCTCCTTCTCCTTCTCCGTCTCCTTCTCCCCCTCCCCCTGAAGTCTGATTGGGATTAGGTTCTTGCCGAGCTGGTCGTGATCCAATAGATCGTAGAGATATTAGCCGGCCCCGGGCAGCATTTTATTATTTGCGAGATTGTTGTCATTGTGTTGGCCAGTTGGCTTTTCTCCCTTCTTTTGAAAAGCCTTTTTGCCCGTTTTTCCACCGTTTTGTTCTTCTTCTTTCTCCTCCTCCTCCTCCTCCTCCCCCTCTTCCTCCTCTTCCTCCTCTTCCTCCTCTTCCTCCTCTTCCTCCTCTTCCTCCTCTTCCTCCTCTTCCTCTTCCTCATCTTCCTCCTCTTCCTCCTCTTCCTCCTCTTCCTCCTCTTCCTCCTCTTCCTCCTCTTCCTCCTCTTCCTCTTCCTCCTCTTCCTCCTCTTCCTCCTCTTCCTCCTCTTCCTCCTCTTCCTCCTCTTCCTCCTCTTCCTCCTCTTCCTCATCTTCCTCCTCTTCCTCTTCTTCCTCCTCTTCCTCCTCTTCCTCTTCCTCCCCTTCCTCCTCTTCCTCCTCTTCCCCCTCTTCCTCCTCTTCCTCATCTTCCTCCTCTTCCTCCTCTTCCTCCTCTTCCTCCTCTTTCTCCTCTTCCTCCTCTTCCTCCTCTTCCTCCTCTTCCTCCTCTTCCTCCTCTTCCTCCTCTTCCTCCTCTTCCTCCTCTTCCTCCTCATCCTCCTCTTCCTCCTCTTCCTCCTCTTCCTCCTCTTCCCCCTCTTCCTCCTCTTACTCTTACTCCTCCTCCTCTTCCTCCCCCCTCCTCCTCCTCTCCTCCTCCTCCTCCTCTCCTCCTCCTCCTCCTCCCCCATCTTGTTATTTCGTTCATTTCTGGTCTTCGGAAAGAATCGTACTGCGATGTTTTGGCATGTGTAATAGAAACATAATAATAATAACTTTCGGCGAAAATGAATATTTACCATTATCAATATGATCCGTATGAAGTCACAGGGTTGCACAGTACTGTGGCTATAATGCGAAGCTTTTTTTTTTTTTGGCCGTTGATAAGTAATTCTTTTGTCGCGGGGCTAGAGTTGATTATTATCTGGCCGTGTAATACACCACATCGGCGCAAAGGTTTCAATCGAGTCGAGGGAGAGAGAAAAAAATGAACCCTCCAACCATTTATCAATAAGCATAATGCTGGCTTTGTACCCATGTATTAAACACCAGCCCTGAAGAGCTGACCACACTGCATAATGAAAAGTCCCCTCGGTATTCAATCGGCTGCATGTGTGATTTAACCAAACCTCACTCCCCATAGTATTATCAAAGCTGCAGTTTAAGATTTATTTCAAACACTACCCCCCCCCCCCCATCTACCAAACTGTTGTATTATGCAGCCCCCATCCCTCCCCTGTCCCTCTCTTTCTCTCCTTCCCTCCCCTCCAAATAGAATAACAGAATGTGAGAGGAATTAGTCAATAAATGAATGGATACGCGATTAAGGCAGCGTTATTGTCTGCTGATTGGATTGGCGGGAAATTATGCGAGCGTGAAAAAAAAGGGGATGTCGTTTGAGAAGCGGTCGGGACGTCGGCAAGGTTACACCCGGCCGGGTGGAGGGATGGAGAGATCCTGTGTGACACGACTGGTTTGAATCGGATGAGCCCGCTATCTCTTTACTCTCTGTCTCTGTCTCTGCCTCTGTCTCTGTCTCTGTCTCTGACTCTGACTCTGTCTCTGTCTCTGTCTCTGTCTCTGTCTCTGTCTCTGTCTCTGTCTCTGTCTCTGTCTCTGACTCTGACTCTGACTCTGTCTCTGTCTCTGTCTCTGTCTCTGTCTCTGACTCTGTCTGTCTCTGTCTCTGTCTCTGTCTCTGTCTATGTCTCTGTCTCTGCCTCTGACTCTGACTCTGTCTCTGTCTCTGTCTCTGACTCTGTCTCTGACTCTGTCTGTCTCTGTCTCTGTCTCTGACTCTGACTCTGACTCTGTCTCTGTCTCTGTCTCTGACTCTGTCTGTCTCTGTCTCTGTCTCTGTCTCTGTTTCTCTCTCTCCCCTGTCTCCCCCTCTTTCGCCGCCCCCTGTCTCCCCCTCTCTCCTCTCTCCTCTCTCTCTCTCTCACTCTCTCTCTCTCTCTCTCTCCCTCTCTCTCTCCCTCTCTCTCCCTCTCTTTCTTTCCCTCTCCCTTCTCTCTCTGTCACTGTCACTCTCGTACTCTTCCCCCTCCCTCCCTCATTCACATCTTCTCTCACTCAATGTTGCTCTCGACTCTCACTCACTCTCACACCCTTTTCCCCTATCTCATAATGTTCTCACACTTACTCGTCTTGCTTTCTCTTACTCCCACTCCCTATCGCCCTTTTTTTCACTACATCCCTCTCCTACTCGCTGGGTGTTTAGTACTATTTACACACACAACTACCCTATGGTTTGTAGAAGCTTTGCCCCAACGCCAAGTCGCCAACCAACTACCCCCACCCCAACCCTCTCTCTCCCTCTCCCCCCCCCCGCTCTCTCTCTCTCTCTCTCTCTCTCTCTCTCTCTCTCTCTCTCTCTCTCTCTCTCTCTCTCTCTCTCTTCTCCCCTCTCCGCGTCACCCCCTCGAGCCACTTGTACAATTTATTTTAAGAAGCCAGGGAGTTCATGGTTAATGAATTTCTCCTATTATTCCGAGGTTGTTCCGCAATCGCACCCCGAAGGATACAAGTATTTCTCTGGCCCTCGGCTCAGGGGGGGATGAATGACGGCGGAGACGGGCGACCCACGACCCGGGCCAGATCCTCGACCGCCCCCACCCCCCTTTCTCTGTTGACTCAGGGCCTGCCTCGGAACCGAGGTGCTAAGAACATGCGAAGGGGGGAGAGAGAGAGAGAGAGAGAGAGAGAGTGGAGGGAAAGAGAGAGAGAGGGGTCGGAGATGGGCATGGGAGATGGAAAGAGAGATTTTCCTTGTCTTGGTATGGCCTCCGCGCTTTCTGACTCTTTTATATCGACCATGTCTCTCCGTTTTAATCTCTGTCTCTCTTTCTGTCTCTCTTTCACTCTCTCTGTTTCACCCTCACTTTCTGTATCGCCGTCTTTGTCTTTTCGTCTTTTCTGTGTGTCTCTGTCTCCTTTTGCCTTTCTTTGTCACTCTTACTTTCCTTGTCTCATTCTGTCACTCTTTCTCTCTGTCTCGCTGTCTCTTTCACTATCTCCTCCCCATCTCCTCCCCATCTCTGCCTGCCCCACTCTCTCTAATCTCTATCTTTCTCTGTCACTGTCTCTCTTGCATCTATCTGTCCCTGTTTCTGATTTCTGTTTCTCTCTGTCTCTTTGTATTTCTCTTTCCCTTCAACACTTTGTCTCACTGTCTCTCTCTATGTCTCTGCCTTGGTGTGTATCTCTCTTTCTTTCTCTCTGCCTTTGGGTCTCTCGGTCACTCTCTTTCTCTGCCACTCGTCTCTCTCGATGTCTCTCTCGATGTCTCTCTCGATGTCTCTCTCCTTCTCTCTCGATGTCTCTCTCCTTCTCTCTCGATGTCTCTGCCTTTCTCTTTTCGCAGTGGCTGTTGTTACGGCAGTCGTCCGTGTGGTTCCCCTGACTTCACAGTATTTGTCAGGATGTTTAGCTCTTGGAACCAGACTATCAGCTAATAGACTGGTTCAACCAGCCTGCAATGCTGACGAAATACAATCAAGTCAGGGAACCACACGGACGACTGCCGTAACAACAGCCACTGCGTTCTCTTTTGTCTCTCGGATTGTCTCTGCCCTGGTGTGTCTCTCTCTGTCACTCTCTTTCTCTGCCACTCTGTGTCTGTATGTGTGCCTGTCCGTCTCACTGTCTCTCGCAGGGTCCCATGTCTCCCGTCTAGGGGCAGCCTCCCCCAATACCCTCTTGTCTTGAATTTCAGCAAAGTACAGCGCTGGGTACATGCAAAAGGTTACCTGGGTGTGGGTGTTGTTTTTAGGGGGAGGGGGCATGCAGGGGGGGGGGGGGCGGTTAAAGTGCAGTCGAACCCTTTCCTCGGTGGGACGATGGACGATGTGCGAGCCTTTGACGTTTGTACGGGGTTGTGAGTGCCTCGGACGAGCCAGAGTCAGAGGTCTGATGTTGGCTTGTAATTCCAGTGTCCCCCCAAAACGCTGGAATTTAACTATCCAGAGTTGGAATTCACAAAGCCTATACGATGCATCGTAGCTAGACTATGACGAGCGATATCGATAACCCTATCGGAAGTTGTGATATGCTGTGTGTATGGTTTCTGTCTTACGATTGGTCGTAAGTTATACGATGAGTCTGGTGAAGTCGATCGCTGGCTGGTTAAGAAATCGACTGTGACTCCCTGGTATGATATACATGTACATGTATATTATGTACAGGTACATCGGTTGACATTGTATACATGTGGACATCGTTAAAATGAGAATGGTCCTTCATGGATCGAAGCGTATAGGCCCTGTAATTGTAAACCACATTTTTAACATGCATAACAGGATAGGATGAACGCTGAATTTCTAAATGGGGGAAGTATAAAACATGATTCAAACGAAAGAATAGGTTGCTGAATGTTTTAAGGGCTTAAACTTCGCTCATTGATCTTCTGTGAAGCTGAAGATTTTTTCGGGTTGTCAGCATTGTCTTCCTGTCCTCCAATTCCCTAATCCCTTCCGCCCTTGCCGCCCTCTCCCCCTCCCATGTCACCCTTCCCTTGCCCCCTCTCTCCCCTTCCATACCACTCTTTCCTTACTTTGCCTCCTCTCCTCTCCCATGCCACCCTTCCCCTGCTGCCCCCTCTCCCCCTCCCATGCCACCCTTCCCTTACCCCCTCTCTCCCCCTCCGATCCCATGTCACCCTTTCCTTGCCTCCTCTTCCCTCCCATGTCACCCTTCCCTTGCCCCTCTCTCCCCTTCCATACCACTCTTTCCTTACTTTGCCTCCTCTCCTCTCCCATGCCACCCTTCCCCTGCTGCCCCCTCTCCCCCTCCCATGCCACCCTTCCCTTACCCTCTCTCTCCCCCTCCGATCCCATGTCACCCTTTCCTTGCCTCCTCTCTCCTCCTCTCATGCCACCCTTCCCTTGCCCCTATATCTCCCCCATGTCACCCTTCCCTTACCCACTCTCTCCTCCTCCCATGTCACCCTTCCCTTACCCACTCTCTCCTCCCATGTCACCCTTCCCTTGCCCCTATATTTCCCCCATGTCACCCTTCCCTTACTCACTCTCTCCCCCTCCCGTGTCATCCTTCCCTTGCCCTCTCTCTCCTCCCATGTCACCCTTCCCTTGCCCCTATATTTCCCCCATGTCACCCTTCCCTTACCCACTCTCTCCTCCTCCCATGTCACCCTTCCCTTACCCACTCTCTCCTCCCATGTCACACTTCCCTTGCCCTCTCTCCCCCTCCAGATCCCATGCCACCCTTCCCTTGCCCCTCTCTCCTCCTCCCATGCCACCCTTCCCTTGCCACCCTCTCTCCTCCTCCCATGTCACCCTTCCCTTGCCACCCTCTCTCCTCCTCCCATGCCACCCTTCTCTTGCCACCCTCTCTCCTCCTCCCATGCCACCCTTCCCTTGCCTCCTCTCTCCTCCTCCCATGCCACCCTTCCCTTGCCTCCTTTCCCCCTCCCATGCATGTCACCCTTCCCCCTCCTTTCCTCCTCCCATGCCTTCCATCCTTCCAGAGGACCAGTAATACTTGCTAACCTGCACGCCCAAGTGTCCGGAATAATCACTTGTTACTCGAGGGATGCTACTGCGTGTCCCCTTTTTTTAAGCAGTCTTGGATCCAGCCCACCAAACAACAGCCTCAAAACCCACGGGCGCTCAAACCACCAACCGACCAGCTGTATAACATCACCCGGACCAGTCCCTGGCAGTCAGTCAGTCAGTCAGTCGAGTGAACAAAATTGGTTTGTACCCAGAGCAACAGACCCTCACCTCCAGAAGGGGGGGGGGGAGCACCCGAGAGATTGACAGTCCAAATAAATATTTCTCGTCCCTTAACCCCAACCTCGCCAAACAAAAAAATAAAACCGCACTTCTTTGATGAGCCAGCTGGAAGATTTTGATGCCTGCCTTCGAAGTGGGAGAATGTGAACTTGGTGGAGACACGCATCATGTCAAACATCTCTCTGGTTTTTTTTTCTTCTGCCAGTTCACATGAGGGAGCCATCTAGCCGGCTTTCTGTCATTGTTATAATTCTTGGCTTGTTTGTTGTGCATTGCATTGACCCCCAGGCTCCCGTTAAGACTAGGGCAAGGGACAAGGCAGCGAGGGGCATTTGGTGAAGGGAGTGAAGGCAGACATCAGACAGACAGGCAAGCAGGCGGATAGACAGACTTACATACATACATGTGCATACACCTCTCACTACATATATATGTACATACATGCATACATATATACATACAGAGACACATACAGACTGATTGGAAGACAGACAGGCAGGCAGGCAGACAGACAGAAATAGGCTAAGCAGATACACAGACAAACGGTGGCAGACACAGATATAAATGCAGAGAGGCAGAGAAACAGACAGGCAGTGAGAGGGGGTGAAAGATAGACGTCGAAAAGGACAGGGACGGACAGATCGAGACACACAAACAGAGAGAGGCACACACAAACAGAGAGAGTGACAGAAAGAGAAAAAGATGCAGATAAACAGAGAGAGAGAGAGACAGAACGAGACAAACAGAGAGGCATATAGGGAATGGACAGAGAAACAGACAGCAGACAGCGAATGGATATCATCATAAGCTGACAACTGTCGTAAATTATAGGCGGCGAAGCATGTGTAAACGTGAGGACGCCCTCTATCCAAAAGAAAAGTTGCACCTAGGGGGAAAAGGGGGGGGAGGACAAGAGACGGGGAAGAGGGAGACATGAGGATGATTGGCCCGGATGTGCCAAAGCCAATAAACTCGGCGTTGTCATTGAAAATACCGAGAAGGGAGGAGAGGGGGGAGGGGAGGGGGGCTGGTGGCAGGAGACACACAACTCACGATACTTGGGCATCAGGGAGGAAAGGGGCTTAGCACATATGTCTTGGCCTAGAGCTAGCTTCCGACTTGTTTGTTGACTTATTGTGGCTGTCTCGGAGACCAAACAAGAAGACAGGGGAGGGAGAGCCTCGGGAAAATGGAGAGCGGGGTGAGGGGGAGAGGAGAGAGAGATTGAGAGGGGCGGAGAGAGAGAGAGAATGATAGAGAGGGGCGGATAGAGAGATAGAGAGAGAGAGAGAGAGAGAGAGAGAGAGAGAGAGAGAGTGAGAGATAGATAAAGATAGATTGAGAGAGAGGTGGGTAGAGAGAGATAGATAGAGCGAGAGAGAGTGACAGAGAGAGGTGGAGAGAGAGTCACTGAGATAGGGAGAGAGAGTGAGAGAGAGTGAGAGAGAGTGGGAGAGAGAGACTGACAGACAGAGAGAGCGAGATAGGGAGAGAGAGGGAGACAGAGTTAGACAGTGATAGCGAGAGAGAGAGAGAGAGAGAGAGAGAAAGAGAGAGAGAGAGAGGGGAGGGAGAAATTTGGCACACGCCGCCAGAAATGCGGCCTCGCCCAGGAATCCAATCAAATAGAAACGAGGAATTCTCGACATTGTGTCTTTTTTCTTCCTATTTGATTATTTTAACCACGACCATATGTGAGTTGCCAGCTAGCTGTTCTCCGCTGACGAACCCAACTTAAAGTCTGGCATCAGTACCGTACTAATGCAGCTAAAAGATTAACATTTGAGTTGAGGGGGACAAAATCAGTATTTCCCATTCGCACACAGCGTAGATTCTTCTTCTCAGTTTCTGTCCCTGTCGTCTGGTTAGTAGATTGGGTTTATACAATTTAAGCCGATTTGTCTTTCCGTTTCAAACCAGCAAACGGCAGGAAAACTTACTGTGGAATTGTAAACGATTTGCGGAAACAGCGGGGGAGGATTTGACGGGGACCAAGGCTTGAATCCGGGACCTCTCGCCATAAGCGTGTGCTGGCACTCTGGTAGACTCCCCACACCTTTTGTGTTGCTCATGACCCAAATCCTGCAAGATCCTACAATCCTTCAGTGTTGAAAGCCCCATATGACCCGAATCCTACACAATCCTGCAATACTGTTGGCGCTGCACCACTGCCCGAATCCTGCAAAATCCTGCACTGAATTTTTTAAAGGAAAAAAAAAGGACAAAAAACTTCTTCTTCTTTTCTGAGGCTAATAAACTTTACAATTATTACTGTATAATTTTATAACCCCATGACCCAAATCCTTCAAAATCCTAATTTGGTGTTTCTCCCATGGAGCCCAAATCCTACAAGATCATCCTCCGTATCCTGCATTTTCCTACAGTGACAAAACCGCCTTATTCCCCCAATCCTGCAAATTCCTACAAGGCATCAACTCTCAAGTACCCCAAATCCTACAGTTTCCTGCAGTAGGAAACTAGGATTCTGTAGGATTTGGGGAGGTAAGGGTTAAATCAGATCGTCTTGGCTCCAAGCCCAATCCAGCCCCCCCCCCCCAATAAAAACAAAACTGTTACATGCTCTTTTCAGCCCCGATGTGTCTTTGTTTGTAAACAAGGTGCCATAATCGGAATCATCTCGACAATTGTATTCTGCAGTCGCCCGGTCTTGCTCCATGAAGACGGGAGATGATCTCGTCACGCTTCCTTAAAAAGCTAATTCCCCCACCCCCGGAATCGGCGCGCGCATCAGCACCTCAATGTTGCCGTCTGTGCGTGTAAGGCGACTCTCCCGCGGTCGTGTACCTATACTAGTACGCTCGCGCACCCCGGCTCCCGGCCGTACGGGAAACTTGATAACAAAAACAGTGGAGATTTCCCTCGGTGTAAACCGTTCCCCCATCTGATGCAGAATCGCACAAGCCGCACGCGGGGAAACAACATTCAGCCGCACGTAATTGTCTTCCTTCGGTGGTGATGGTATAAGTGGTGGTGGTGGTGGTGGTGCCGGTGGTGAGAGGGGAAGGGAAGAGGGAGAGGTAGCTGTAGCCTTATCCTAAAGCCAATTGCGCTGGCTATAATATAAGGTGGAACGAAAGCCCCAGACGACTCGGTGCGACACCGTGTCTTGTCGCTTTGCAGCGCCACTGGGAGGCTGCTCGTCCATATATGAGGACTCAACAGCCACGCATATGATATGCACTGTCAGGCATATGTAAGTCGACAGCCTTCTCCGCAACCCCCCCCCCCCCCTCCCTCCAACCCCCCGACCTTCTCATTCTCCTCTTTCTCCTCCCTCCCGCCCGCCCTCCCTTCCTCCCTCCCTTCCTCCCTCCCTCCGTACAATATCTCCGTGCCATCTCGCCCGCTTAATGCCATTTCGCCTTATCGGTCTCGGGGACGAGCATGCTTTTAGACGGAGCCCAGGCGGTATTAGCGTTATCTAGGGAGGGGAGGGAGAGAGGGAGGAGGGAGTCAGGGAGAGAGGGAAAGGACAGGAGAGGAGAAGAGGAGACTAGTACCCTTTTCCCACTACAAACTGCTTAACCCCGAGATTTGCCGCCCCGGGTTTAGCATTCTGTACCCCGGGGTTCGTTAACCCTGAGTTCTGTTCCCATTTGTCGCGTTAACCCGGAGTTTCGCGAAACCCGGGGCGAGCTTGCCCCGGGTTAACGATGTGCGATTTCCCACTACACCCAACCCCGGTGTCCGTCACTGCCGGACCGGAAATCCCACAGCGCGCTAGCTGGTCCCACAATGCCTCGTACCGCCTTGTCGCCCAGCAACCACCCGTCGGCGCGCGCTGCCTGACTGGATACATGTGGGCTGTACATGTACTTTCGTTTGGGCATAATCTGCACTCTCGTGTACATGTACACTGCATTGAAAATGGCGTCAGATATAAATATAATATAGATATAAAATTTCGGCAAATCCGGGGCATCAAGGCAATTTACCGACTTTTTTTATTAGTACCGATGCAAACACGCTGTAAGCACTTTAAAAAAACTTTCAAAATAGGCGCTGAAGGCACCGAATCGTTGTTTTAGGTCTCCTACTAATATATCATCGTTTCTGTGGGACAACAATGCCTGATAAAGATTATTTTCCAACATAAAAATGACGTCTAAAATAGGTTCCAGTCAGCCACCAACACGTATTCTCACGGAACATGAACAGTACCATTCAGGTATGGCCGGGGTGCTACTGCTATAGTAAGCGGGACGACAAAAATATCTGACAATAGATCCTCACAAAAAATCAAAATAAAAGGGATTCTAAATAGCCTACATGTTTTGTAAAGATGGATTTTTAAGCAGCTAGGTCCAACCTAAACGAACATATAATCGGAGCTTATTATTGTATAAAGTCGCACCCCTCTCATTCCTAATAGAATAGTCCATGCTGTCAAGGTATCGCGATGTGGGTTCGGTGTTCCAAAACTTTCTAATCAGTTCTCGTCCAAAAAATTGAGAATAACTACGTTCGTAGGCCTACCTGAAAAAAGGGAATAAAGTTTGCGACATTTTTGTGCTGTATCGTGAAGTAGTAGCTCGTTTTGCTGTTTAGCTTTCTCCTTTCGGGATATGGTTACGACTTTGAAAAGGCACCCGCGAACACGCAAACCTTTGGCAGCACAGCTCTACGATTCTACTTTCGCACGCAACCCGACCACGTGCTGCATGCTGCGCAATCTATTATCGTGCAACGCTAATCGCTCCCAACTACCGTTGGTACCCGTTGTTTGGTACAGCCAGCGATGTCCAAGATTCACTGGTACCCGCAGATTAAAAGTTCGTTGACATGAAACTGTCAGGATCGAACGCACTGTCCATGTACGTATCTGACATGGCCATGTACATGTAAGTACTGTACATGTACATGTACATGTAACATTGATCGTGTATGTGTACGTGTACATGTACAGTAGATGCACATGTACTGTACATGTACACCCATCCACAGTCCATACAGTTGTGCACAGAATGCGCAATGTTTAGCTGACAGTGCACACGGTACAGTGAAGCTTCCATGTGTGCTGCACACACACTGCACCGCAGTCGTAATATTATTTCATGCGCGCTGCAACGTGCTAAAAGGGCACGGCAATTTGTTGCCGTGAAAATCCTCCAAATTTAAGGGCACCGCGGCAATTGGTGAGGGCAACTGCCGTCGTTGCCGTCGTGAATTTACTGTCCTCTTGTAAATGCCAGATGTGCGTCGCATGCGGATTTTCCCGCCACGTATCCCACCTCTGACCGTCCCATTACGTAATGCATCCGGTGTCTTAACCCTGAGAATGTCCACCGGACTCGTAACCCGGCGCGGTTTCCCACTACAACGCCAACCCCGGGGTTCGGCCGTTACCCCCGAGATTTCCATCCTTAACCCTGGTCGCGAGCAGGGTTAACGAACCCCGGGGTAACGGCCGATTTTTCGGTCTCAACCCGGGGCGGGAAAAGTGTAGTGGGAAACGTCCTGGCAACCATTTCCAACCCGGGGTATCTCGGGGGTAAGGCTTGCCGTTACCCCCGAGATAACCCGGAGATTGCGTAGTGGGAAAGGGGTATAGAGGAGAAGGGGGAGGGGGTGGACGGACGGCGTATCTGCCGGATTAACCCGCTTCGGAGACTGCGGCAAAAACTGCGGCTTAAATGCGCCGTGGCGCGCAACTTTGGGGCCACCAGCGGACAAGCCGCTGCGCAAATGGAGGAAAAAAATGTGGAGGCAAGGTGCAGAGAGAGAGGTTGAAAGACAGAAAGAGATAGGGAGGGAGGTAGAGAGAGATGGAAAGAGACAAAGAGAGGCAAATGTGGGGAGCCTATGCAGAGATGGGGAGAGAGAGACAGAGAGAGAGAGAGAGCGAGAGACAGAGAGACAGAGACAGAGAGAGACAGAGAGAGACAGACAGAGAGAGACAGAGAGAGACAGAGAGAGATACAAAGAGAGACAGAGAGGGGGAGGGAGGGAGGCATGCAGACTGAGAAAGTCAGAGTCAAATGGAGAGACAGACATGAGATATACGGAGAGACCGAGATATATCAAAATATACAGAATGACAGAGAGAGATGGAAAGAGAGAGAGAGAGACAAAAAGGAGAAACAAGTATAGATGGATAGTGTTAGAGATATAGGTTGAGGGAGAGAGAGGTTGAGGTAGAGAGAGGGATAGATTTGAGAGAGGGAGAGAGAGATAGGGGAGAGAGAGAGGGCAATTGGAACCAACAGAGAAAAATGGGGGAAAGGGTCTGGCGAGGCGGAGAGATGCGGAGAGTGAGAGGAAGACGGTCAGAGACTCAGAGACACGGAATGGAAGAGGGTAAAGAGATGTCTTGTGCGGGAGATGCTGGGAGGAAGTGAGAGAGCCAGACAAAGACCGACATATAGAAACAGACTTACAGAGACAGACAAAGAGAGACAAAGAAAAAGGAGAGACTTACAAAGACAGACAGAAGGGGCAGAAATAGAGGCAGAGAAAGAGAGGCAAAACAAGATGTTGGAGTCGGACAGGGACAGCAGAGGCAGAGAGAGAGGGGAGAGGCTGAGTAAAAGAAGAAGAGGTATGGGAGAGGGGGGAGAATGAGAGAGAGAGAGAGAGAAGGGGGGTAAACTTAAAAAGATATGAAGAGATATAAAGAGGGGAGGGAGAAAGAGAGAGGGGCAAAGGGATAGAAAGGGAGGATAGAGATGGAGAGAGGGGAGAGGGAGGGGGAAAGAAGATAAATCATCGAGAGATAGAGAGGAAGAGAGACAGAGAGAGAGAGGGGGAGAGGGAGAGAAGGAGAAGAAGAGAGAGATAGGAGAGGGAGAAAAGAACAGGGAGAGAGAGGCAAAGGGAGAGAAATGGAGGGAGAGAGAGGGGGAGAGGGAGGGGGAAAGAAAATGAATTATCTAGAGAGGGAGAAGGAAGAGAGACAAAGACAGAGAGAGGGAGAGAAGGAGAAGAGAGAGCGAGATGGGAGAGGGAGAAAAGAAGAGGGAGCGAGAGGCCAAGGGAGAGGGGCAGAGAAAGGGAGAGACGCGCACACCAAGGGGAACTGCCTTACCCTTGTACCATTCTAGCAGCCAGAAGACGAGTCCCCTCTCTATGGATTACACTCTTTTTGAAACACTCCAAGGTCTATGTCTATCCCCGTGGCCTTTCCTTCTTTCACATTGTCGCCAGGGAAACTATACCCCCCCCCCTTCAGATATTGTTTTTTTGTATATGCATGGATGGCTATCAAGCCTGAGAAAGAAAGAAAAAACCTGGACCTCTTCCAAACACCCCCCCCCCTCTCCGTAAATCTCACTCGAAGGACACTTCAGTTGAAACAAAACCGACTCACTTCCCATCAGACTTTCAGATAAAAGTCCTACAAAAAAAGTCAAATAGATTTGCATACATTTGATTCGCAATGGTCACTGGATATTGTCGTATTTTGGCTTCTGTATGGCTCTCTCTCCGTTTCTTGTTCCGATCTTCTTCTTTTTTTTTTGTCAGAAGCAAATTTTTTTTTTCGTCGGTATTATGGCTTAAGATATGCGTGTATAATTGATTTCCTTAAGATAAAAAAGCCATTTTAATTCGAATGTTCCCTTTCATCCCAATCCCTTGTTTATATAAGGGGTCATATAAATGTCATGTTAACTATTTTCGTTTCTGGACACTCCATTTTTGTAAACATATTGTTGAAAGTTTGTAAACATATTTAGTAATGCTGTCCGTCTTAGCCATGAGAAAATGTGGATGAAGCGTTTCTGACTATTCAACCACATGGTCTCAACATCCAGGAGGGTAATGACTAACACCATGCAGCTTTCTGATAATCCTTCTTTTGTGTTCAGTCCTTCACACTTCTCTCTTTGATCTTTCCCCCTCTTCTCACTAATCCCTACCCTACTCCTTGCCCTTCTCTTTGATCTCTCCCTACCAGCTTCACTCTTTGTCCTCTGTTTCTCATCCGTGTCCTATTCACCCCCCCTTCCTTCGTGTACATGTATCTGTTTTGTCCTTGTCACTCTGCCTTTGAGAAAGGTCCTGCTAGGATCGAAACGTCAGGCCCACTAAATTTTAAGATTTGTAAACATATTGTTAAAAGATTCCCCACTCTCCTTCGCCCTCCACAGCGCATCAAAGCACCGATGATTATTGGAATCCAGCAGTCTCTTGAAGACGGACAGAGTACACACTCGGCCCGAAACGTCTTTTCAGAGCCTCGCTCCGTCTCGAAAGAGATGCGTTACAATACATAATGCCACCGCAGACCTTCCACTTGGTACTTCCACCATGCAAACCTTTCAATCTTTTCAAACGTATTGTTTTTGTTTTTTTACATCAACACTATGGCCGATTCTTCGAAATACCAGGACTGTTATTGTGTCCTGATGTGTGAGGGCCGTTGAGAAAAATGAAAAAATCACTTTTTTTTTTTTCGTGCTGGGATATTCGAGTTTGTTTTCCTTTGCCGGTCTTTATTCCTGAGATCAACCCCCCCCCTTATGATAGACGAGGTGACACGCTCGTTCAATATGCAGCCAAAAGGTCATCCAAGCTTTTATTTGCTCGAGTTGAGATGCTATCTTGGCCTTATTTGGTCTGAGAACCCCCCCCCCACCAACACACACACATACAATGGCTATAGAGCCTCCCTCTCCCCATCTCTCTCTCTGTCTCTCTTTCTCCTTTCCGATGACAAGGATGCGAGGTGATTCCTACAGCCACACCGAACCGAAACAAACCGAGCCGCCCCTTTCAGCTAGGCAACCAAACCGAACAAATACCCCTGCAAATACAGTCTGCAGTCTGAGAGCAGTCTGCCTTTGAATAATGTGAGAAAAGTGTCGTCGATGAATAGTTAGTGATGCCACCGTGTCAGATTAGTCCCTTTCTTCGTCTTTTTCCACCAACAAAATGGGGCTTGATTTTTCGATCTTTAAGGATCTTTCTCAAGGGGTTTGTGACATGTGAAATGTTGAGGATTTGCAACTTCGGTCATTTTTAGGGCGCTAAGTAGAGCCCAATTTTACAGAGCCGCTTAAGCGTGAAAACCTGCTGAGCACATATTTGTTTCCTTGATTACAACAAGATTGCTAACTATATTTCATTTGGTACTTATTACTGTATTTACGCTATCGGATGCTTAGCTTAGGATGCAGACTTATCTTTGGCTGGCCATCTGATTTTATTGGGCAAGGCTTTTCATGTTTAAGCACATTTGGGTCCTAAAGCACCTCTATGAAATTGTCCCCAGTTTGCAACATGTCTTGTATTGCTTCAGTCCCTTAGAAATAAAGTGATGCACCAAAAGAGATGTGCTGACTGACTGAAATGTCCCTATATACAAGCAAGTTTCAATAATGTCCAGGGCTCGACATGCACCACAGAGCATTTCTCAAAGGCAGAACACAGATTCCGTTCTGCCTTTGAGAAATGTCCTGCTAGGATCAAAAAGGGGTGTGGGGAATTGCAGATGGAAAACCCCCCGAAACAGATATGAAAACTGAAATGTAAAACGTCAAAAGCCATGACATGTGGCATTCCTGATCGTATTGACTAGATTCCACCGGGACGGCAAACACGAAGGATCATTAACGATATGACACTGCTATGTCCTTGTTTAATTCCCCGGCTGGGTTCCAAGTGGAGGTGATTTGATGGTTAATCATTTCTAGCCTCTTTTCTTGTCACGGTTGTATACACTCCGCCTCCCCTCCTTCCTCCCTCCCTCCCTCTCTCCCTTCCTTCCTTCCTTCCCATCCCCGTTGGAATAATTTGTTGTGCAAACAGGCCGCCGTTTTAATTTTGTGCTCGAATGTGTGGCGGGGGGTCGGTATATCGGTGGTCAATTGCTTTCCCTCCGTTGCTAGACGTGTCCGGTGATAGTCACGGCGAGAGGCAGCGGGGCTGTTTGCGAGCCTGGTGGTGCACTTGGTTAGACCGCTGTAATAGGTTGTTCTGCAGGAAAGTGGCTCTCGTTGGAGGTGGTTTGGTCGGCGACTCGGCGGTCTTGTAGCGGGCTTTTGGAGATAGGTCTCCTGGCCGTTTATTGTAATACCAAGCCCAAACCCACCAGCTACGGTCAGACTTGACAAACAGCGCTGGTGGGAAATCAAATAATCTCACGAGCGCACACACACGCGGCATGAGAGCACGCACAGCAACATCGATAGAACTTTCAGAAAAGCAAGCCTATAATATACATGTTTCCTTGGGTTCAAATGCGGCGCGGTTCCGCGTTCGACACGCGCTCGATTTCGTCAGAATTCAGCTGGCGGCCACTCGCAAGTCGGCGAGCGGTGCGCGCAAACCGTACGGCTCGTCACAACCAAAAACGAGATTGCCAATCCCCGAGTTGGTATGCGATGCATCGTCCACCCATGCGTGAGACCGTTTCCGTAGCAGCACGGCTCCATAGCAACTTGGTTCCATAAATGTCATAGATCCACACACTGCATGGTCCCGTGGCAGCATGGTTCTATGGATTCATGGTGCCATAGCAAGATGGTTCTATAGAAATAAAGTTGCACTACAACGTGGTTCTGTAGAACTGTGATTCCATTGGAACATGGGTCTATAGAAATACTGGTTCTCTAGCATCATGGATGTATAGAAATATGATTCTCACTTCTGTAGCATCATGGATGTATAGAAATATTATTCTCACTTCTGTAGCATCATGGATGTATAGAAATATGGTTCTGTAGCATCATGGATGTATAGAAATATGGTTCTGTATTATCATGGATGTATAGAAATATGGTTTCATTGCAATAAACATTCTTGAAACATTCTATAAACATATGGTTCCATTACAATCAAAATTCTTTAAAATTCTTTAGAAATGCGGTACACAAACATCATGGTTTCATAGAAATAGTGTTCTTCGGTCACACATGGATCCACATTGGAAAGCTTTCACAGTATCATGCATCCATAGTGATACGTTTCCATGGTGATACGTGTCCATTGTGGCATAATTCCATAGCGACACGTCTCCATAGTGATGCAGTTCCCCAGTCGCATGGGTCTACTGGAAGGCCATAGTCACCCCCCCCCAAAAAAAAAAAAAAAGAGAAAAAAAAAGGTTGTTCTGATTTTGATTGTACCTACATGTATATCGCAAGTTCAATTGCGACATTCTTTGAAAACCCAAGTAAACTTGTCATAACAGGGGTCAAGGATGCACAATGTGTACAATGAAATATTAAGTGGGATTCATAAATAAAGAAAAAAGCGTGATCAAAAAATTAGAAGTGTTGATCAAAATAATCGTCAGAATCTACAAAGAAGTGTCAGTGAATTTTGATACCTTTATGTTTATTTATATGTCGCGGCCTCAGGCGTATCATTTCCTTTCTTTTTTTTCTTTGGGGGGGGGGGGGTGGGTCTCTAAAGAGTCTTCTTGTTTGAACGCTGGCTCCTCGGCCAAGGATACTGTGAATAAGTCATGAGCGTTATTAGACATGCCGCGCCCGGCAACGCAGTGCCGACCCAGCATCGCGCGCGGCCTGAGTTCGCTGCTGGAAATATTCAACTCAGGGCCGCCGGCATAGTCGGCAGACAATGGCCAATTTTTTGTTTCAATTTTTTTATTTATTTTTTTTTTCATTTTTTTTTAAGTGATACAAAAGTGATTAACTGATACAAAGATGTTGCTTACTGCCTTCTGACTGAAATGACCCCCCCCCAAAAAAAATGCCAAACAAAAAATATATATACATATAAAATGAGGGCCTTATATTTCGATCCTAGCTGGGCCTTCCTCAAAGTCTTGGCATCATCGTTTCATCGGACACGGTAAATTAGACGATTTCTTTTACCAATAATCCCTTTTTTGTGTTCACTCCCCCTACATCTCTCTTTCAGCCTTTCCCTTCGATGTCACCCCCTCTTCCACTACCTAATCCTTACCCAAACCCTGCCCTTCCCTTGGAATGGGATCTTACCCTACCGTCTATCCCTTTGTCCTCTGCCTTGCCATGTCCCTCTTACCGTACTCCCTCTTACTATTTGTTTTGTCCCTGTCTTTCATGCCACTGAGAAAGGTCCTGCGAGCATGAAAACATCAGGTCCTTCCTTTTTTTGATATAGGCCTATTCGCCTTTGGGTAATCTGTTTGCAACATTTCTGCATTACGACTGATACTATTTATTAATATAAGATGCGTGCATGTACTTGTACATGTACGTGTACAGGCGTATTATATACAAGTACAATGTACAGGTATGGCTCCTGTTCAGAGGGAATTATTGATGAACATACCAGGAAGAGTGTGTAATATTCAGGAGTTTATCCATTAGCGGGCGTGAGGGTGAGTTCCTATGGAGGAGTGCACACGATCGCTGTGGATGCGACGACGGACCTATAGGCTGTGCTATTTCAAGCAGGGTCGCCCATGCATCTCAACCTCTGAGGCGGCAAATCTCACGCTTTTTAATGGGCCACCTAAGGTTTTTGTGTATACCAAAAAAAAATGCCAATGTAGGGTTCAAAGTCATGCTTGAAAACAATAACACCTAAGTAGCATGTATGTGCAAAGCACGATGTTTATGATGTTTCCCTGTACGTGAACCTATGCTTGTCGTTCACATAAAAAAACCCAAATATTACAGCGCTTTAATTAGACCCATTCGTTATCTGGTCTGTGGCCCGTCCACAATGTGCCCAAACTCATCATTGAGCAAGTTATCGGTTCCCACCTCATACGTACATTTCAGGGGAAACCCTGTGTCGAGGTTCTCTTTTTGGTTCTTTATTTTTTGAAGGACTGACTTCATTTCAAGGATGTGTGAGTCGCGTTGGCTAGATTCCTGCCATCGGTACGCTATAGCGAGGAACGTTTTTTTTCACTGACCGATGGTGTCCGTACGCCGTACCGTATAGATGTGTGCGCATGAAGTGTACGCTCATGAGCTGTGGTAGGCCGGTAGCGCGAATGGTACTTCTCCATGCACAAGCTCGTAACGTTTCAGCCGTCGGCCGTCTTTGCAGAGGAGCATATTTCAATGGCCGATTGCGTATACCTGTATCTTATAAGGTGTGTGCGCGTGGAGCTGTGTACGCATGTGTACACGCGTGCAGAGGCAGTGGGGGTTCGCCCGCAGACATAAACAACTTACAGACGGACAGCGTCCGTTTAAAATAGACGTCATGGTACCCTCATGCCCCGAGGGACCCGACTAGTATATATGGATCTGTGTGCGTGCGATTGCGATGACGAGCGGTGTTTCAGATGGTTGTAAGTCTGGATAGTCTGCAGTAACACCGTCTAAGTCATCTCTAGTCATCTCTTGCATTAACTCATGCCTGTCGAGAAGGAGGGTGGGTCTGAAAAGAGTCGATGACTCCACGTCTCGTCTCGGACAGTGTGCGCTCTGTCTGCTCTTCCTGGTCTCTCTTTCATATTTCACTGTACTGCCGAAGGGCGTCGGGGGTGGGCGGCGTGCCCAGTGCTCGTGTGGAGCCCCTAGCTATGTATCACGGAGTGACACTCACTATTGACGTGACTGTAAACCCCACCACCTTCTCCTCAACCCATAGTCACCAGACGGTCCAGACCCCTAGGCCAGAGTTTTTGCCCCGAAGCACAAGAAAAGAAAAAACGCGTCCCCTCCAAAAATATATTTTTATCAAAAAGAAAGAAAGAAGAGATTACTTCCCTTACGTGCTTGTCATGTGGAGCTGGGTTTTTGCTTTTTTTTAAAGTCACCCCGACTCTTCTCCTCTCCTCTCTCTCCCCTCCCCCATCAACCCCCGAGGGCCGAAACAAGTTACAAGAGGCTGACCC
Source organism: Luidia sarsii (assembly GCA_949987565.1). Classification (NCBI taxonomy): domain Eukaryota; kingdom Metazoa; phylum Echinodermata; class Asteroidea; order Paxillosida; family Luidiidae; genus Luidia; species Luidia sarsii. The sequence continues at coordinate 3,617,972 of OX465108.1, read as the reverse complement.
CCAGGTTGAGAAAGCAAAGCATCTCCGAGTGCACTCACCTCTAGTGTGCACAGCCTCGGGGAAGATAACTATAGCGGAGAGGACAGGCAAGGAATATACAGGAGTCTCGTGATGTAGTCTTCGTATATAAAGTTAAGATGCCATGTCGTCCCCTTTTCATGCTTTTCAATCGAACAAAGGGAAGGCAAGACTGACTTCGGGTGTTTGTTTTTTATTTGAAATAATGTTGCAAACTGCTCAGTGACTGAAATGCCCGAAATGGAAATTTTAACCCCCCCCCAAAAAAAGGGCCTGATGTTTCGATCATCTAGCCGGCATCCCAGAAAGCAAAAACAGATGTGAAGGGGATTGGGATTAGGGGTGAGATCAAAGGGAAGGGCAGGGAGTTGGGAAGGGATTAGAGACTAGGGGTGAGATCAAAGGGAAGGGCAGGGAGTTGGGAAGGGATTAGAGACTAGGGGTGAGATCAAAGGGAAGGGCAGGGAGTTGGGAAGGGATTAGAGACTAGGGGTGAGATCAAAGGGAAGGACAGGGAGTTGGGAAGGGATTAGAGACTAGGGGTGAGGACAAAGGGAAGGGCAGGGAGTTGGAAAGGGATTAGAGACTAGGGGTGAGATCAAAGGGGAGGGCAGGGAGTTGGGAAGGGATTAGAGACTAGGGATGAGATCAAAGAGAAGGGCAGGGAGTTGGGAAGGGATTAGAGACTAGGGGTGAGATCAAAGGGGAGGGCAGGGAGTTGGGAAGGGATTATAAACTAGGGGTATGATCAAAGGGAAGTGACTAGGGGTGAGATCAAAGAGAAGGGCAGGGAGTTGGGAAGGGATTAGAGACTAGGGGTGAGATCAAAGGGGAGGGCAGGGAGTTGGGAAGGGATTATAAACTAGGGGTATGATCAAAGGGAAGTGGAGTGAATTTGAGAAGGGATTAGAGATTAAGAAAAGGGGTAAAAGGGAAGGGCAGGGAGTTGGGAAGGGATTAGAGACTAGGGATGAGATCAAAGGGAAGGGCAGGGAGTTGGGAAGGGATTAGAGACTAGGGATGAGATCAAAGAGAAGGGCAGGGAGTTGGGAAGGGATTAGAGACTAGGGGTGAGATCAAAGGGGAGGGCAGGGAGTTGGGAAGGGATTATAAACTAGGGGTGTGATCAAAGGGAAGTGGAGTGCATTTGAGAAGGGATTAGAGATTAAGGAAAGGGATCAAAGGGAAGGGGCAGGGAGTTGAGGAGGGACTAGATATTATATAGGGAAGGGATCAAAGGGAAGGGTGGGAAGATGGGGAAGCAATTGGAAAGGGAAAGGGAAAAGGGAAACTCTCACTGCCAAGACAGACAGAAATCGTCCTAAAAAGAGCCAAGAAAAGAAATGGAACTAGACTTGGACTTGAATCCCGAGACCCCTGGCTTGACGTGCCAGCACCCTCATAGTGCAACTGAACTAACAAGTCTCTTCTTACGTATACGGAAAAATACAAGCTGGTTTCTTTGTTTCTCGTCAGGGATTTTTTTTCTTCCAAATCTGTAATTCATGTTGCAAAAAAATACTTAGGCCTATTTCTAATGACCGCAATGCAAATTTTAAATAAAACGTAAGAGAAATTCGAAGCCCTGACATTTCCATCCTAGACGGAGCTTTGAGGAAGGACTCGAGATTGTTTACAGTCTCCAACTTTATTTTGTTCTTGGGTTTGTTAAGGTTTGAACCAATCCTAATCATCTGATGTCCGGGAAGATATCAAAGCAGTATAGACTGGGTCTACCGGTTCATTACAGGACAGAAGTCCTATATGTTCTAGGCCCTATATATAGTTTACCGATATCTGTTGGGTTTTTATATAATATTTTTTTGGTGTCGCGGGAGATGGGATGGAAACGCATTAAGATGCCGTAATTTGTTTTGCAAATGTCGTGGGTGGGCGGGCGGTATGACGACGTTATTGTGTGTGGGGGGGTTATTTCTTTTAGGATTCAGCGGATATTAGTAAAAAAGAAAAAAAAAAGAAGGGGGGGATCAATTGAGAAACGGATGCTTCGCCGGGGAAAAAACCCGCTCAAATGTCACACTTTCATTTTTGCTTTGATTATGTGAAGGGTGGTTGGGTGGGAGTGTGGCTGAATTTATGCAACATTTTGTGAAAAAGAAAGAAACAAAAAACTCGCATAAAAGATGCCGGTGAACGAATCGTTGACATTTTTTTTGTTTTTGCGGAACTAGAAAGGTTACGTTAATCGGAACGAGGGAAAGGAACTACAGTGTACCTTCAAGGTTTTTTTTCTCCCGGTGATTTTTTTTTTTTGGGGGGGGGAAGATTCTGCTTCAGATTTTCTTCTCACCTTTTTTTCTTCTCTTTTTCCTTTTTCCATCCATACCAAAACCTTTACACGTCAGCCAGGCATAATCAAATCATCCATTTGGTTCCGACGGTGGGGGAGGAAAGAGGCAAAACTCCCCCCACCCACCCACCCCCCCCCCTCAAATCTCCCGAGCTTTTCGAGAAATCTGTCTCAGCCTATTGGAGACTGTACAAAAAAAAATGAAAGAAAACCGCGAACCATTGTCCTATACCCCAACCTCTTCTTCATACCCCTCCTCCCTCTCTCCCTACCCTTCCCCCTCTAGTTATGATTAGTAGATCTACTCAGCTACAATGTCCACGATGCTCCGTGTAGTTTACGCTAATGGTTGTCAGGGTTTGGGGCTCCGTTGACCGCCGTTGGCCGGCGGTGAATTTGGAAGATGAGCTGCGGGCGATCATCCGGCCACGATGAGAAGACAGGTAAAACGGACGAAAGCAAAACTCGAGGGGAACATCTCTTTGTTCTCTCCAATGCTAGGTTACTGCGGATTTTTTTCTTTTGAGTGTGTGTGTGTGTGTGGGGGGGGGGGGGGGGTGTCTCTCTTTTAGCCACCAACGATGGCAATTTGGATCGACTCCAGTCTTGCCCGGAAGGGGATGGAAGCCGTTCCCATCTGCAGTAATCGCGTGTATTTGGGAAGAGGGGTAACGGCCCTATACTTTGCTCTTATTTGGATGGAGATTTGAATCGCGATTCAAACTCGTGTGTGTGTGGACACAATAAACGCGATTATTAGAGGGATTGCAATCGCGATTCGGACTCTATTATAAGTGAGCCTTTCACAAATACACATGGAGGCCTAATCGTGTTTATTTTCCACGTCGTGTGACAACGCTCCGGTGTTTTTTTATCCCACAATGCACCGCTCGCGCCCTGACAGGAAGTGCTGCGCAGCACTTCCTGTCAGGGCGCGAGCGGTGCATTGTGGGATAAAAACACCGGAGCGTTGACACATTTATTATGTCTCCAGGCATTGGGCCATCCTAAAGGACACTCCCGTCATTTGACCGCAACTGCTAACCGCAATCGTCTCGCGATTTGTTTCCATCGCGATTTTTTGGCCCGTGTGGACGCGGGCGAAAAACAACAACAACGGTTATTATTTGCACAGTGGGAACGCATACTTGTCTGCAATGTTTGAAATAGATGGTCAATGGTTGAATGCTTCAGAACTGTTTTTCGTTCTGTTTTCCTCCACGTGAAAACAATTCATAATGAAATGGAATGAAATGAAATGTCTTTGTTTACTGGAAATTCCTTAACAAAGGGGGAAGTAACCTCAGGAAGAATGGTGTCAGTTACACCACCATTCCAATTCACACGGGGAAAATGAACCACACGGTGGCATCCGAAGCTTAAAAAAAGATCTTGAAAAATTCTGGCAAATGTACGACCAAGGGGCAAGGGGTACGACCATTACGGAGGGGGGACGGGCGTTGTCCCACTCTAAAACTATAACACCCACGGACCACTCCCCCCGTATACCTGACTGTTGTCACATTGATATAGCCTTTTATAGGGCATGCGTAAAATCTGGCGTATCGCGCCGATGCCCTGGAAACTGAGTAGATTAGGCAGTTCTTTTTTTTTCTCAGAGGGAAGGTATCACCCCCCGAAAATGCAAGACAGGAAGATGTAATAAGGGGTTCATTTACCACCATACCTCCTCCTCCCCCTCTACCAAATGCAGCGTCTGTGATTGGATCCATGTATGTGGCTCCCGGGGTCCATTTCACCAAACTCATCCTAAGATCAACCGCGAGACAATGAGCGACGCTCAGAAACCATGTGGCGTATCACACAACTTAACTCAACTTTATACGATGGGTTATCCATCGTAAGTTGAGTTACGATGCATCGTAAGGCTATTGTGAAATCCTCCCCTGTTGTTGTTACGAGTCTGTATGTATATAATATGTGAATGGTAAAGTTGTCAGATTCCGAACAGCGTTTTTGCTTTCTCCTATGAAGCGTGTTTTCCCCCCTTGGTATTCAAATGACGCGCGCGGCTTTGTCTGGCGAGCTATGTCGTGTGAGCTACCTTACTATTGGCCGATTGAAACACTCTATAGGTCACGTGTATCTCTATAGTGTGTATCAAACAAATCACCAAACATGGCGGCCCGTACATGGTGATTGTTGCACTTGTTTGTTCGATCAAGGCTTTTTCTTTCTCGAAAATCTATGACGAACATTCCGGAGTTTGAACCCGAGACCTTACCGGAATACCCACTGATCGGTCAATTATTCTTCCCTCGTCCCAATTGGAATATTTTATATTATAGACCTCCTTAATGGGCATGGCCCGGTTCTGAAATCTCAGTCCACTTCATGCCAATCGATCATTGAACATAATACCCCCAGTATAGAACGTAGCTTCTGTCGTTTTCTATTTTCTTCGCCTTGTCATTTTTACCGTTTGCCTTAATTATCTATTCATCTTATCTTATCGTTCGTGCCATTGTTCCTCTACTGCTAAAATTAACCCCGTCGATTTTGTATTTTTATGTACCGATGTGTGTGTTTGTTTATCTGTTTGTCTGTCTGTCTGTCTGTCTGTTTCACCTACTGACTGACTGACTGACTGACTGACTGGTTGGCTTGCTAGCTGGCTGACTGACTGACTGACTGACTAACTGGTTGGCTGGTTGGCTGGCTGGCTGGCTGGTTGGCTGGCTGACCGGCTGGCTGGCTGGCTGGCTGGCTGGCTGGCTGGCTGGCTGGCTGGCTGGCTGGCTGGCTGGCTTGCTGGCTGGCTAACTGACTGACTGGCTGAATGACTGACTGACTGATGGGCTGTCTGGCTGTCTTTCTGTCCGTCCGTCTTCCTTGTTTTCGCTGTTAAAGTTCTCTGGTACACACCGTGAATTATTTGGGTGTTTTTCCAGTAGGATGATAGCTATGTGCGCATACACTGCTTGAATTTTGAAAGCATATAGGTGTTAGGCACTGCTGCAACCCACTGGTTATTGAAATGATTGTTGTGTGAAAAATACTTCGGGTCAATTCCAGACGATCCAAGGACTATATAGGGCAGGATGGATTGAAGGAAGAAGAGGGGGAGGGGAGAGAGATAGAGGGAGGGACGGTTGAGGTGGCTAGGGGGACAGAAACATGAGGGGGATGGTGGGGTTCGGTTGGTTTAGGCTGGCTTTTTTTTTTTTTTTTAATCAGAGCGAAGAGCGAGCGGTCTCGGTTTCACAGTTTCCGTCGCTGTTCCTCCTCTGGTCCGTGTTTGCCTTTCCAATTTAAACCCAATGAGAAGCTGACAGAGTACAGACTAGCGAAGAAGGGGGAGGGGAATGTGATGGTGGGGGGGGGGGGGAATCAGAGAGAGAGAGAGAGAGGGTGGGAGGTGAGAAGGAAGGCGAAAATAAAATAAAGTGCATCCTGTCATATCGGGAAAGTAGATGGCCTCTCTCCGTCGTCATCGGGCCGGGAAATTCGGTGTTTTGTAGGCCGCTGCGATGGGAGCGCGGGCAGGCCCCGAATGTATACAAACACGACCGAGGGACGGGTGGGGGGTGAGAGGGATCGGACGGGGGGAGGGATCGGACGGGGGGACGGGGTGGCCAGGAGGGGACGAACGGGGCTAGGCTGTCGATGAGCCCGGTCTTTTGTTGGGGGTAGGGGGGGGCTCGCTGGCGCAAACTGTATGAGGAGAGGTGGGTGAGGAAGGGGAGGTTTCGGAGTGAGCAACCCGATCGTTTGGAGACTGGGAGGAGGGGGGAAAGAGGGAAGGCCGGGTTGTTTGCCGTACCAATTATCATCCAATATTCCCAAACCAAGAGGGAGGAGAGGAGGGGGGAGGGGAGGTTTTTTTTTGGGGGGGGGTGGGGAGGGAGGAAAGGGGAAGAGGAGAGAGAGAAACAGGGAAAGCTTATAATTTGAAGCTTGGTTGAATTGGAGGGCTTCGTGAGTAGGTCGTGGTGTTTTTGGTATTGATTTGTGTTTGGTCGCCTCGTATATAGCCCTACACAGTCGGCAAAACAAAATGTGAACAAGTTTGGTGTCGGCTGATTAAGGGTCCGAGGTGCTGCGAGGCCAAAGAATGCAGGTTGATAGTGAACATTTTAAAACATTTGTTGAGGGTTTAGTTGAAGTTCCGAGTAATATTGCCTATAAATGGATCTATCCGTAAACCTGTTGAGTTACTGCCAAAATGTATGCTTCAGTATCATTTAGTAAAGGAGTGTTTCAGCAAACCTAATCCTGAGGGATTAATTTGCAGCTTGAAAGTTAATGTATTTCTTATGTGTTTAAATTGTGGGTTCCTGACATGACCTTACAATAGCGCCCTCATTTTTATAAGGATATTTTAAAAGTAAAAAGATGACCAATTTCTTTACTCCACTAAGAAAAGGAAGTTTGTTAATACGATTGTACACTTCAGATCCCTATAGTTGACGGCAGAAAATGGGCTTGACTGTGATACTTATTGCAGAGACCCTTTAATTATGAACAACGCATGAATGCAAGAGTCATTGCCAAGGTCAGGGTCAGGCGGGGAGGTATTGATATGCCCGTCTCCCGAAAGAGTCGAGGGCAGATGGAGATGTATTTGCCGATCGGGAATAGTGTTCCAGACACGCACAGCGTATAATGCGTAAAGCTTCCGTCCAGTGAGTCGGTCGTATGCATACATATAGGCGTCTGGCGCGTAGCGAGTGCACGGGTCCCAGGAACGGAAGACAGCGATATATATCATGGCGCGAGCCAAGATTGACCTTCCTATCCTATCATATATCATATCCTATTCCATCCTACCCCATCCTACCCCATCCCACCCCATCCCATCCCATCCTACCCCATCCTACCCCATCCTACCCCATCCTACCCCATCCTACCCTATCCTACCCCATCCTACCCCATCCCATCCCACCCCATCCCATCCCATCCCATCCCATCCCATCGATTCCATCCAATCCCATTGGTTGGGAGTTGGGACGCGTTGCAAACTCTTGAGGGCGCACTATTGTGAATCACCCGTATTAATTCAAAATATTCTGTTACTAAAACAATCGATAGAAAGAGAAAAAGAAGCCACTAAAAAGGCCCACTATGCATAACAGTCCTTCATTGTTATCGGTACGATGAAAATCCAAATATTCCAAGTACTGTAAGAGGAGAGCAGATGAAATGTACACAAAGTGAATGTTTTTTGTTTTTTTTTTTTAGAAAGAAGGAGGGAACAAAAAGACAAATCTATAGTATCCTGTATTGCGTCTGCGTATGGCCAGAAATCCAGAGGCAGCTCCGTGCATGGCGGATACTCTCACTTCTCTCCTGAAAAATGACACCGCACCAAAGTCTAATTGTCCAAGATCAGTGATTGAAATTGCCTTCTCTTCCGTTACCTTTGTGCGAACCGTTTTTCAAATGTTGCACTCGGTGAAGAAAACGAAAGGTACATACAAATCAGATTAAGAAAAAAAAACCGTGTAGTTCTTATTCCAAAACACCTTTTGCACAAATAGGCTATAAAACAATATGTATGTTTCCCACCAGGGAAAGAAAAATAAAACCGGCCCCCTGTTGTGATCGAATCACGGTGCCCCGTAAAAATTTACGATTTGTCATTCGGAATAATGAAAACAAAGTCCGAGACTGGTTACTGCCGTTTTGAAGATCAACTCCTCTGTGTCGTGTCAGTGAGTCACTCCTACAACAAACACACACAAAACCAAACGAACAAATACGGAGGAGGGTGGGTGGGGGGGGGGGGGGTGGGCGAGAAAAGTGTTTGGGTATTCGAGTCGGAGTCGGATCGGGTTATACTTACAGACGAGGCAAACTTAACTCAACTTGGCATTGCCTCAGTCGTTTTAGAACCAGAAAATGAAAGGCTTTGTTCCGCTCTCTGTTCGTGTTTTTGTTGTTCCTGATGGTGCCCCTCTCCCACTTCTGCTTTGGGGGGAGGAGGAGTGGTAGGGAAGCCGTGTGTTAATGTTGATCTAGCACTGGAGATGTTGCCGAACAAAAACGAATTGGGTGGTTTCTCTCTCTGCCCTCTCCCGCCCCCACTCTCTCATTTCTCCCCCCCCCCTCTCTCTCTTTCCCTCTCCCTCTCTCTCTCCTCTCAACCCCCACCCCTCCCCCGAAGACCAGGAAGTCGAATTAACCTGTTAAAATGTTAGCTTTGGTGCTGGCCAGGGTAACCCTATCCTGCATCGCCCGGTAGCCCGTTTAGTTTACCCTGCCTTCTCCCGGCAGAGGAGAGTTGTGTATAGGTTGGTGAGTGTGTTTGGGTGGGGTGGGTGTGTGTGTGTGTTTTTTACTTGGTTGCAGCGGGCAGAGAATCGCAGAGAGGCTGCTCTTTAGGATTTTTTTTTATCAAGCCGAAGAGACACAGTTACCCAGTGGTGGAGTCTACAAACAGATGGGGATAGGCACCCACCCGCATGACGCCAGGCCGCTCCAGCCCGGAACCCTCAAGAAGGAATAATTGTTTTCGGAGACAACCCACCACCCCAACCCATCTCTCTTCCCCCTCCCCCCCCCCTCTCTCTCTCTCTCTCTCTCTCTCTCTTCTCTCTCTCTCTCTCTCTCTCTCTCTCTCTCTCTCTCTC